>JALJCO010006426.1:0-10000 GCA_023101725.1 Atherinomorus stipes | reverse complement strand
TCTACACTGGGAATAACTTGCATTACGGGGAGCAAGCTGCATTCTGGGGAGTCATGCAGGTCCCACTGGTAATAAAGCCTTGATAGCAGAATGGCTGTGCATGTTCCGACTGCAGGGCTTACAAACATAATTTATAACAGGAATAAAACATGTTCTACTGGGAATAAAACATGTTCTGCTGGGAATAAAACATGTTCTCCTCGGAATAAAACATGTTCTACTGGGAATAAAACATGTTCTCCTGGGAATAAAACATGTTCTGCTGGGAATAAAACATGTTCTACTGGGAATAAAACATGTTCTCCTCGGAATAAAACATGTTCTACTGGGAATAAAACATGTTCTGCTGGGAATAAACACATTCTACTGGGAATAAAACATGTTCTACTGGGAATAAACACGTTCCACTGGGAATAAAACACGTTCTACTGGGAATAAAACACGTTCTACTGGTAATAAAACATGTTCTGCTGGGAATATAAAACATGTTCTACTGGGAATAAAACATGTTCTGCTGGGAATAAAACATGTTCTGCTGGGAATAAAACATGTTCTGCTGGGAATAAAACATGTTCTACTGGGGAATAAAACATGTTCTGCTGGGAATAAAACATGTTCTCCCTCGGAATAAAACATGCTCTACTGGGAATAAAACATGTTCTCCTGGGAATAAAACATGTTCTGCTGGGAATAAAACATGTTCTACTAGGAAATAAAACATGTTCTCCTCGGAATAAAACATGTTCTACTGGGAATAAAACATGTTCTACTGCGAATAAAATGTTCTACTGGGAATAAAACATGTTCTATTGGTTATAAAACCTGTTCTGCTGGGAATAAAACGCTCTACTGTGAATAAAACGTTCTGCTGGGAATAAAACATGTTCTACTGGGAATAAAACGTTCTACTGGTAATAAAACATTCTGCGGGGAATAAAATGTTCTGCTGGGAATAAAACGTTCTACTGGGAATTAAACATGTTCCACTTGGAATAAAACGTTCTACTGGGAATTAAACATGTTCTACTGGGAATAAAACGTTCTACTGGGAATTAAATGTTCTACTGGATATAAAATGTTCTGCTGGGAATAAAACATGTTCTACTGCGAATAAAAGATTCTACAGGTAATAAAATGTTCTACTGGGAATAAACATGTTCTACTGGTAATAAAACATGTTCTACTGGGAATAAAACATGTTCTACTGGGAATAAAACATTCTACAGGGAATAAAACGTTCTACTGGGAATAAACATGTTCTACTGGTAATAAAACATGTTCTACTGCGAATAAAAGATTCTACAGGGAATAAAATGTTCTACTGGGAATAAACATGTTCTACTGGTAATAAAACATGTTCTACTGGGAATAAAACATGTTCTGCTGGGAATAAAACATGTTCTACTGTGAATAAAACATTCTACAGGGAATAAAACGTTCTACTGGGAATAAACACATTCTACTGGGAATAAAACATGTTCTACTGGGAATAAAACATGTTCTGCTGGGAATAAACACGTTCTACTGGGAATAAAACATTCTACAGGGAATAAAACGTTCTACTGGGAATAAACACATTCTACTGGGAATAAAACATGTTCTACTAGGAATAAAACATGTTCTGCTGGGAATAAACACATTCTACTGGGAATAAAACATGTTCTACTGGGAATAAACACGTTCTACTGGGAATAAAACACGTTCTACTGGGAATAAAACACGTTCTACTGGTAATAAAACATGTTCTGCTGGGAATAAAACATGTTCTACTGGGAATAAAACATGTTCTGCTGGGAATAAAACATGTTCTACTGGGAATAAAACATGTTCTGCTGGGAATAAAACATGTTCTCCTCGGAATAAAACATGTTCTACTGGGAATAAAACATGTTCTCCTGGGAATAAAACATGTTCTGCTGGGAATAAAACATGTTCTACTGGGAATAAAACATGTTCTCCTCGGAATAAAACATGTTCTACTGGGAATAAAACATGTTCTACTGCGAATAAAATGTTCTACTGGGAATAAAACATGTTCTATTGGTTATAAAACCTGTTCTGCTGGGAATAAAACGCTCTACTGTGAATAAAACGTTCTGCTGGGAATAAAACATGTTCTACTGGGAATAAAACGTTCTACTGGGAATAAAACATTCTGCGGGGAATAAAATGTTCTGCTGGGAATAAAACGTTCTACTGGGAATTAAACATGTTCCACTTGGAATAAAACGTTCTACTGGGAATTAAACATGTTCTACTGGGAATAAAACGTTCTACTGGGAATAAAACGTTCTACTGGGAATTAAATGTTCTACTGGATATAAAATGTTCTGCTGGGAATAAAACATGTTCTACTGGGAATAAAACGGAGAACTAAGACAAAATTGAACATCCTTAGTTTTTACTCAGACTTTAAACAGAGCATGTTTTGTGAGCTGGACTCATATTAATCATCTAAAAGGACAAATCTTCCAAGCATAAAACTTTAGATGTGACAGATTTAGTGAATATAAGCAGGTGTGTGTTCTCCCCATAAATGATGCTCTGCGTCGGTACGTCGGCCTGGAGGCAGCATGCGTGTTCCTGATCCTCCCGCTGGTTCATGTCGTGTGTTTGCTGCCGTTTCTGCAGACTTGTCTCACAGCAGAGACGTCCCTCGCCTCACCGTGTCTCATCATGTCTCCACCCACGCTCCAAACCCCAAACCCAGACATTAACCAGCTCGCTCTGCTGCTCGGCCGCAGATCCTGGGCACAGCTCCGCATCCTGACAGCAAACACGGCCTCTTCTCCAGACCCACAATTAGATTTGTTGCTCCAGATTTGAGCACCGCTCCGGCCAGATTACACCCTGCTATGAGTTCATCAAGACGCTCACCGCAGAGCAGCCATTCATCTCCGTCAGGAAACCAGAGCCCGTTTTCAGACCCCAGCTCATCTGTGCCACGGCCTTTGTCTCGGTTGCTTTGCCAGGATTAGGTTAAGAAAACAGGAACACACAGGTGAGATGAGGAAGAAGCTGGAAGTAGGTCAGCAGGCGAAGGTCAGGAGAAAATCCTGCTGCTGGATCTGCTTTCATGCATGTTTGTGGAGCCTTTTCCAAAGCCGAGGCTCCTCCACCGACATGTCGGGGGGGGCAACTGCCTGGTTTAGATCCCTCACTTCCCAGAATTCCCACCCGCATCGCCCCGCCTGCAGAGCACAAAGGGGGATGGATGGATCCTCTCCATAAATAACCAGCCGAGCGAAGCCAAAACCACCATGTTTTTCTCTCCATGCTTTGTTTCGAAGCCCCGAGCAGAAAGTAGCCCGGCGTGCTGGATCCGTGTCAGCGCCCCACAAGGCTCTGGCACGCATTCACCGGGGAGAAATGGAAGCGTGGAATTCAGAAAGTAGAGAGCACGAGGTTGGACCGACGTGTCTGTGCATGAAATCACGATCGAGTCCGAGCGTCTGAAGCTGGAGCTCCAACGTTTCTCATCCATGTGAACCAGGACTCTTCGCTCATTCGTTAAACCCACGGGAACTTCGGGCAATGACTGACCCTGAGATGGAAATGATCCTGAACCTGAACCTGGTTGCATCACACACCTGCCCGGCTGCACATTGGCTCCCGGTTCGGTCCTGGACAGAGATGCACCGGTACAGATACCGATACCAATGTACACAAATATGAATGATCCTGATATTATTAACAAATAAACACGTGGGATCCGGCTCGGCCCGAACGCCACTAGTCTGGGCTCTTTTTCTAGTCTTAATCGAGAGGAGTTTCCGTGTATCAGAAAGTTCCTGCATCCAGACGGTGATCCCGGATCCAGAATCTAATCTGGTTTTCCTTCCACCATCATCAACGTTCCCTGAACATTTCATCCAAATCTGTTCAGGTCTTTTTTAAGTTGTTTTGCAAACAGACAGAAAAAACGGGTGGCAATTACATCACCCCCTTTGGTGGAGAGTAACTGAACGAATAAAATGCAGACGAATATTTTATACGTACATGGGAAGAAAAAAGCAAAAGGGAACTGATGCAAATATGAATACAGGAAATAAAGTCATCAATTTCATAAATAAAAAATTAATCTAAAATGGAATATTTAAGGGGAATTTAGCTTTTTTTTATGTCC
Organism: Atherinomorus stipes; assembly: GCA_023101725.1. NCBI lineage: Eukaryota > Metazoa > Chordata > Actinopteri > Atheriniformes > Atherinidae > Atherinomorus > Atherinomorus stipes. The sequence goes on along the minus strand of JALJCO010006426.1, from coordinate 5,874 downwards.
TTTCATATATGTGAGCGATGGAGAATGGAATTTTCCAGATAGCTCCAGTATTTATCCGGCAGGCAGCTAGCAGCCCAGCCAGCGTATGGGACAACTAGCCCCCGCATTTGAGTTTGCCCTAAAAAGAAACCTGCTTTTTCCACCCTGGACACTTCCTCTTCCGGGCCATGTTAACGACAGCCGTTCCTGCTCTGTTATACTGTTTAAATCGGATAAATTCCAAACATACTTAAGTTTTCCATTCCAGACTGAAGTGATACTGGATCAAAAGCTGGATCAAAGCGATCGATTCACCGCGGTGAAGGGCAGAACTTTATAATAAAACACACGTTTGTTTGTCCCGGTGGGGCACAACACCGGCACTTCACAGCATGCTAGCATTAGCCAGCTTCAAGCGTTTACTGACGTGTCAGCATTGTGCGTCTTAAAAACACACAAACATCTGAAAATCGGGTCTGTACCCCCCGTTTCCAGTGGAACAACTGGGGACTGCCAAGAAAGGAGACGCTTTCAGATGCTTGTGTGTTTTCAACCGCACAAGTTAGGCACGTCATCGAACTGGCTAATGCTAACCTGCTAACACGACTGTGCAGACTGCCGGCTACAAACAAACGTGTATCGTTTTATTATAAAGTTCGGTCCTTCACCGCGGCGAATCGGGTCGTTTTGATCCACTTCTTCCTTAGCATCACTTCAGTCTGGAATGAAAACTTGGCATTGGCGTTTATCCGATTTACAAAGTTTAACAGAGTAGTAGCTGGCGGACTACTGTTAGCAGGTTATTTTTAGCCAGCTTGATGGCGTGCCTAACTTTGTGCGGCTGAAAACACACAAGCATCTGGGGGCGTCTCCTTTCTTGGCAGCCCCCAGTTGTTCCATCGAAACGGGGGTACAGACCCGATTTTCCAGATGTTTGTGTGTTTTAAGACGGACACAATGTTAAGCACGTCAGTAAACTTAAGCTGGCTAATGTAGCATGCTGATACTGCCGGTGTTGTGCCCCACCGGCGACAAACAAACGTGTGTTTTATTATAAAGTTCAGCCCTTCACCGCGAGGCGAATCGATCGCTTTGATCAGCTTTTGATCCAGTATCACTTCAGTCTGGAATGAAAACTCCAAACATATTTAAGTTTTCATTCCGATTTAAACAGTATACCAGGAGCAGGAACGGCTGTTGTTGCATGGCCCGGAAGAGGAAGTGCCGTTTCAACTTCCGGAAACCGGAACGGAAGCGTGATAATCCCCTATAAACAAAATAAGGTGCCAATAAATTCTACAAAATACAAGTCGTTTTTCCTGCTCGCATCCATCAAAGTATATAATCTGTGCTATTTTCAATTATTTCAATTAAACTTTGTATTACTACTCCCTATTTAAAGGGAAATTTCTCTTTTTTAAACCTGGGGGTGCGTTTTCATGTCCTTTTCATCACATGTGAGTGATGGAGAGGAATTATCCAGATAGCTCCGGTATTTATCCAGCAGGCAGCCTGTAGCAGCAGCTGATGATAAGCATGAAGCCGACTAAGTTTGCCTTCAGAAACCTGCTTTTTATCCACACCGAGTGCCTCAGATAAGGTCTCACTGAGTGTCCGACATCATACTAGAGAGGAGACATGAACCAAAGTATCTACGTTACCTGGAGATCACTGTTTGTTTTGGTGCTGAGTCCAAACTTCTCGGGACGCTGGAAATCAAGCATCGTTCTGAAATCGCACAATAACTCCTGTCAAAACACTGGCGGGGGGTGCGCAGTTATCGCGGGCCATATCCGAAATCACGAGACAACTCGCGCCAAAACGCTGTCAAATAGATGTGAGGATCTGCATGAGGGCATTCCCTTTGTCACTTCATTCAGTTACGTATTGCTGGACAGAGCGGAGCAGATGTGGTTAAACATTTCCCTTGAGTTTCTAGAAATTAACGACAACAATGCAAACTGAAAATTTTTCAGATAATGTGATATCGGTTGTTTTCATAACAGGCAGGTTAAAATGTAAACTAATGGTTCTGCACTTTGAATAATGTTCGTTTGAGGAATATTTCAGGTTTTTTATTGTTATGTGCTCAAAAGGTTGAAGTCTGTTTTTTGTCTTCAGTTTAGCTTTATAAAAAAAGAACATTTTTGTATTGTTGCATTCGCACATCTTACGGTTTTTGTCTTAGTATAGATATACTTGGAAAGCACTGGTGCACACCCATCAAAGAACATATTTATGGCTGATTTAATAAGTTTGTGTTTTTCAAATGTGTATTTGCAGTTTGATAAAACACAAAAGATGAGAGGTCTGTGATGAATTTCCTGTTTTTGCAACAAAAAGCGTGAAAAAGGAAAAAAAAAGCACGATGGGGGACGCGAGTCTCTCGCGCCAGTTCCTGAAACCCTGCGATAACTTGCATCAACACAACTGGTGGGGAACCCGAGTTATCGTGATTTTGGAATGAGATTTGATTTCCAGCATCCGGAGATTTGGACACAAACATTGATCTCCAGGTAATGTAGATGCTTTCATTCATTTCTCCTCTCCAGTATGATGTCGGACACTCGTTGAGACAATCCGAGCCCTTCAGAGAGGACAAAAAGCAGGTTTTTAGGGTGAACTTAGACGCGGGGGCCAGTTGCCCCATACTTATTAGCTGCTGCCGGATAAATACCAGGGGCTATCCGGAACATTCCTTTCTCCATCACTCACATATATGAAAGGACATGAAAACACACCCCCGGTTCAAAAAAAGCAAAAATTTCCCTTTAAATAAGGGTAGTAATACAAAGTTTAAATTAAAATGGTTGAAAATGGCACAGACGTATGAAATTTTAAAGAATTACTGACTGGAAAAGCGACTTTTGTATTTTTGTAGAATTTATCGGCACCTTATTTCGTTTATTGAGCATTTTTTATGTTTCTGTGTTCATTTCTAATTTTGGCAGTTTTGTGCTTCCATATATTTGAACAACAACACTTGATTTATAAACAAATCTTCGTCTTTACCATCTGTAAACCCCGTCAGCAGCTCCTCATGGTCTCCGTCTGGGCTCAGGCGTCTTATTTCACCCCCCCAGTGCTGCTGCAGCTTCCTGGATGATTAAAGTTCACCCCCATCGTTCGCGGGCGGAGGGGTCGATTCGCTGTCTGCCACCTCTTCAGCTCCAAACTCATCACGTCTCGCAGCTTGCATCTCAGACATGAGAGTCCACATCATCATCATCAGCATCCTCCAGGAGCCCGATGACCCCCCCACAAAGATCCACTCACCTCCGTTCACCTTCAATCCCATCATTTCTCCGCCTTTAACCCGGAAACGTTGCATTCAGGGCCCCTGGAGACAGACAGAACCGGCGTGTAGCTTCTCAGTATGGTGTCCAGTGAGGTTCATGTAAGTAGTGGGCGTATCGATCCAAATATCGATAGTTGGAATATGAATGTTGGTGCTGATATTGATCCATTCCAGTTTAATCAGAGTTCCTCTCCTCCTGTGGACCTGAAGGCCGTTCAGTACGGCGCAGATTTATCTAAGTAATGCAGATGAAAGTGGGATTTTTTTAATCAGTCATCATTAATTGATCTAATTAACATCAAAACTGAAGAGAATTTGACGTTGTTAATAAGCTTCTACTCTGAGATTAGTAACACTCTAAAGTGTTAATTTGAAATGTCATATCACAAAGCATACGAAACATTTGATTCATTAACACTTTCAGAAAGTAAAATATTTCAGTTAATACTGACTCTGGTCCATTCAAGGTATTAACCAGGATTCCTGATCTTAATTACCTTGGAGGTAATTGACCTATGGCTAAACCACGCCCCCACACACCCCGATGAGCCAATCACAGTGCGCACAGCTTTCCCATACACTCGGACATTCTCTGCTTGAACGTCCATTGAAATGCATTGAAGTTAATCTGTTTTTGTTCGTTTTTATGTGTTCTTTTTAGTTTAAAATGGTCAAACGTGTGCACGGGGTACATGCAACTCCGACACCAGGTATCCTGAGAGGCTGGGTGACAGGGTGTATTTTTTGCCTTTTTTACCAAGTCACATCAAGCCAAAGTTATGCGGCAGACCACAGCATCAACTGAACGTGGATAAAATGAACAAGGATGTCTACATCTTTGTTCTAAGGTAAGGCAACATCGTATTTGAGGCAACATGATGTCACTTTGCTTGAAAGAAATATGAAGTTACCTTCCCTAACGTTAGTTTAAAGGCCTCCTTCCACTGAAAACCTGTTTAACCTGCTCCTTCTGAAATACGGAGGGTTTCCCCTTGTTTACTTCCACATGCTGACTTGCTAGCGTTGCGTTCCCCCCAGTCGGCTGTGCTTCCTCATCAGAGAAACAATACGAAGAAAAGAGCGAATCGGGAACAGCCTCGCACTTCTACGTAACATTGCAAATAACGATCCCACGTGGGGTTTCTATCTGTCCATTGGAAGGCAGGTAACCCTCCACTACACACTAGAAGTAAAGACGGCACGACTGTAGTTTCGGAGTTGAGAAGCTAATTAGCTAACTGTTTGTTAGCATGGCGGAACAAACTTGTTTGTCGGCTCTATTTCCTGTCTCTAACAAAATAAGAGTGGAGGGCGGAGCTTCCTTCATACACTGATGGGAGGCAGCCAATCAGACGGAAATTCATGAGAAGGACCCGGAAAAGCTGCCGTTGGACCACAAGCCTCTCTTCTAGTATACAAATACAGCTGGATACAAAGATACCAGAAGGTTTTTTTAAACAGAAACGATGCAGAATGCATTCAATAATAATGGAGAACACAGAAATATTAATGACATCACCATGGAAGTACAACTTTAAGTTGGCTAACGCTAGCTAAACATACTAGTTTTGGTACGTGGTAACGGTACATAAGACGCTGTCGTGTCGTAACGTCGATAACGACACGCCTCTGGCTTCCAAGCTGCAGCCAGACTGCTCCGCAATGGCTGTTTGATCACTTTTTGGCACAACAACAGCTGTGCAGCAGTTTGAAAACTGAGGGAGCGACACGAGTCACATCCAGAGATTCACAGGCTGATTTCTACTCCCAGTTTAAGACTTGTGAACAATTTATTTTTGTTTGTTTTGTTTCTATGTTTTTTAATTTATCTTGTCATGATCTCCGTCTGATCACGCGTCTGTTGTCCGTGTTGACAGCTGTCATCTCCCGAGATGTCACATAGCGCCTGTCACCGAATGTTGTTTGTCCGAGTGAGTGGAGGGGGCGGGGCTTAGCCACAGGTCAATTGTGGATTGAGAAGAGAGGTATCGTTTAACCCGCTCCAACAACACAGATTGTAAAAACATCTGATTACACACCAAGGAAACATAAGCTGAGCACATACACTTAACTCATGGTGCAGGTTTGAACAGTGGTCTCAGAAGGCATGATGGGAAATATTCAAACTGAAGAGGGCGGAGTCTCTAAATAACTCTGATAAGAGTCATTTTTCTTTTGACACTGAAAAAAAAAGTTTTAACTCTGAAAATCACCAGCACTGCTGATGTCAAAAGGAACCAATTTACTCTCTTCAGATGTACGAATTACTCTGACAGAGTCAGCTGTGATTCAACAGTCGAAATTTCACACTGAGGGTTGTGCTGTGTCCGTGCATCTGCAGGTTCAACTTTAAACATGTATCCCGAGTTTTCATGGATTTTTGAGTAGTTTGAGATTATGAAGAAATAAAGACTGAAATGTTTATTTCTATGCTCCCTGAAGAAAAACACTCCTGCACTTTCATTGTCTGTTTGCTCATTTCACATGAACTTATGTAAACCCATGGTATACACGATTCATTTCCCCATGTGGATTCTCTTTGGTCCTGGGTGGAAAGTCTTCAGGGGCACATACACGGGCTACTGGCGGATAAATTT
>JALJCO010006425.1:17500-34683 GCA_023101725.1 Atherinomorus stipes | reverse complement strand
GTCTCACAGAGGAAGCCTTGATTAGAAACTACAACTGTGGATTCTCACATCTGTCTGGTTGACAGTAAACACATGAAGACGCTGTGGCGGGGGGGCGCGGGGGCGCGTGTCTGCCCGCTCGGCGCTCCGCTAGCGCCCCCACCTGGACGCAGCCAGGCTGATTAACTGCGTGTGTACACTGGTAGGCCAAACCGGCCTCAACACGTTAATGGATTCCAGGCGTGTGCAATAAATTTACGCTCCTCTCCGGCGGGTCAGAGACGACATATTGACTTGATCACAGCGCCGGTCATGGATGATAATTGTTGAGTTAAAGTGTAGAATAATCTGCTCCCACACACTCCCAGCGACGCTCCCGCCGCCTGACAGCCGTTTGGGTTGGATCTCCGACAGCTTTTTATCACCTTTAGTTCCTTGAAAGGAGAGCAGCCCATTATCTTCAGCACCTCGGAGCGAGTCAGCAGCTACAGCTGCATGAAAACATCAATAATTAGGAAAATCAAACGTGTTTTTGTATGTTTCATTTCTCAACATTTACTTTCCCATGAGCACAGCCATCATATGGAACCAGTTAGAAACAGAAAGACAAGACAAAGTACTTCTCATGCTTCAGTCTTGTACTTTGTGGCCGTCCAGATCCTGCAATTACCCGACAGCAGAGGCAGCCTTTAATGCCGGGGTCAGAAAACCGCAGCCTGTACCCATCACCTCCTGAGAAAAGACGGTAATTATTACTGTCACATGACTGGAACCACGATTCATGGCAGCTTGTTCAGGAAAAGACAACAAACACGCAAACTGCGGGGGAGGATTGGAGTCAATTATTTCCACCAGGTTTCATAATCCAGAGCTGCAAACTGCCGAGTCAGCACAGTTATGTGAGATTAGGAAACAGCGAAGCTCAAACTGGGTTTTTAAAATGCATGTAGTCGTCCTCACAATTATTCATACCCTCCGATTAAAGAAAAGACCAAATTCACAACAGTAAAATCAAATAACAGGAAACTAAAGGACGTAAACATAATTTTTTTTTTACAAAAATATAATTTAGTGAAATGAAATATTGCTTTTGAATTGTGGTTGGAAAAAACCACAATTCATTTAAAAAAAAAAAAAAAACAAACAGAACTTTCTGTTGTTGTTGTTTTATCATATCAGAAGTTTCTCATAAAGAAGAGTTAAATTTCACTTTAAAGGTACAGTATTTAAGAATTACTGACATCTAGTGGTAAAGATGGGTATTTGAAAGAAAAGATGTTTTCTTTCTAATAGCTTCATATTCCAAACACTGTTGTGAAGGAATGGTGGCCGTACCACCATATTTGTGGGGGTCTATTGCACCCCCCAGCAAGTAGATGTAAATGACTCATTCTAAGAAAATAAACACATAAGTTCTTCTAATGCAACAATTACACATATATATAAACACAGTTTTGAATTATATATTACATTTTTCTGCCATTGACCTTTGATTTTTTTGCACACTGCACCTTTAAAGGGGAAGTTCAGGATTTTTGACATAGGGCCTCATTTACAAGTGAGCCAGAATACTACTTATCACTGAAGACAGTTTCAACATATTTCATTCCGTTGTTCTAGTTCCAGTGGGTCGCCAATGCTAATGCTAGTGGAAGTCAATAGGAATCTGCTAGCCTGTCATTAATAACAATCTTATCCACTCCACAGAACATTCGAGGCAAATCATTTCTAACTTCAGACTATCTGTGTAAATGCCGTGTTAACAGAATAATGTTACAAATAAAACTAACCTGCATTTCGTTGCATTTTGATTGTTGTTGCTGAGAAACTTTACAAAGTTTTACTTCCTGTATTTGGCAGCAGTGATGTCATCTGCTGCTATGTGCATGAAGGAATTTGATTACACAAATATAAAGTCTAAACTACAGCCACATCTGAAAGGCACGAGGAAATGTCGGATTTTGAAGATGATTTTGAACTTTTTTCATCAAACTGTCACCATGTCTCTATGAACAGAAACACACTGACAAAGGTAGTAAGCTGGTATGAAACTAGTTCGTCAATATGTAATGCAAAATTTGTCATACAAGGCTGGTTTTGATTTTTTAACACATGAGTTTACTAGTTTAACACGGCATTTACACAGATAGGCTTGCTGATTTGCCTCGGATGTTCTGTGGAGCGGATCAAATTGGTTTAATGACAGGCTAGCAGATTCCTATTGACTTCCACTAGCATTAGCATCAGCGACCACCTGGAACTAGAATAACGAGATGAAATATGTTGAAACTGTCTTCAGTGATCAGTAGTATTCTGGCTCACTTGTAAATGAGGCTCTATGTCAAAAATGCTGAACTTCCCCTTTAAGGTCATCAGGTCACTAAAGACGCATTTACTTCCCTTTCATCTTTAAAGGTACACCGTGTAACTTTTGACCCGAACATCAGCCTGATGTCAGTAATAACAGATGATTTCTGGGGTCAGTATCCAGCACTGAGCCCGCTGGGGGGCTCTGAGGGGCTGCCCTCCTCTAAAACCAGACATGGTAGCTCAGCAGGAGCGGATCCGTCTCTCGTTGGATCATGTGACCTGGAGCGCTTTGCTTTAAGGCTCCATGACTCTAATCAGCTGATCAAAGTGGTCTGCTAACACGATTCTAAAAACCTCGTAGACTGTTTGTTGTGACAGCTGTGTGGGAAGTTACAGGTTTAGCGCCCCTAGTGGCCAGAAGTTACACGGTGTCCCTTTAAAAAATACAGATTTTTTTTTACTTTGTTCGCTCAAATCGCTCCATCAGCGTCAGACCTAATCAATAATACAAAATATGGAATTAATTACATTATTTCAACCGATTAGATGCAGATTTGATCACATGATGTCACCGCTGTTGTGAGGAAAAACACATTTTCATTGAAAGATCAAAATCATTTTTGTACTAATTTTTAGTACATTTAAGACTGATCCAACAAAAATAACAAAAAAGAATCTTAACTCCCAAATATGCATTTTATTAGAAATACCTAATTCAAACGATTAATCAGTTTGACATTTAAAGGGTTAAAATCATTTAAGCATTTTGATCGTTTTGATTAGGACTGAAGATGATGATGATTAAAAGAAGTGCAAAGAACATAATGTCATGTTTTCAAGCAGTCTGGGAGCGAATGGACACGTCATATCGATATATTTAAGCTGAATATCGATATACGATATATATCCTGATATTTGTATCGCAAAGTGAGAGCAAATATTTTGTAACAGTCAGAGCCAAATATGACATTACAATTAGTTTCATTTAAACCGACCAGACGAAATAATGCTCAGCTGTTCAAAGAACGATAAAATGTAAACAGAAATACTGTATGATACTGTATATAATAATACTCGCAGATGCAAGTAAGGAACATTACACAGAATTAAATATAACAAATCCTAGTAAGTTAGCATTTATATACAAACACAAAACAAACACACATTGAACTCCATATCTCGATATGTGCCATATGGTCTAATTCTATAGCTATAGCTTTCATTTTTTAGCTTTTAGCTTTCAGCTATTAGCTTTTATTTTTTAGCTTTCAGCTTTCCAGCTACTAGCTTTTATTTTTAAGCTTTTAGCTTTCATTTTTTTCTAGGTTTTACCTTTAATTTTTTTAAGTTTTAGCTTTAATTTTTTTAGCTTTTAGCTTTCAGCTATTAGCTGTCAGCTTTTAGCTTTTTGGTTTTTAGCTTTCTTTTTTTAGCTTTTAGCTTTCATTTTTTAGCTTTTAGCTTTCATTTTTAAGCTTTTAGATTCCAACTATTAGCTTTTTAGCTTTCGGTTTTTAGCTTTCTTTTTTTTAGCTTTTAGCTTTCATTTTTGTAATTTTAGCTTTCATTTTTTAAGCTTTTAGCTTTCAGCTATTAGCTTTTATTTTTAAGCTTTTAGCTTTCATTTTTTAGCTTTTAGCTTTCAGCTATTTAGCTTTCGACATTTAGCTTTCTTTTTTTGGCTTTTTAGCTTTCATTTTTAAGCTTTTTAGCTTTCAGCTATTTAGCTTTCGACATTTAGCTTTCTTTTTTTAGCTTTTAGCACTCAATTTTAAGCTTTAGCTTTCAGCTATTAGCTTTTACCTTTTAACTTTCGTCTTCTACATTTAGGATTTTAGCTTTCAACTTTCAGTGTCCCCTTGTTGCTGTTGGGAACTTTTCTCATCGACTTCAGGACGAGGAACAAACTGATGCTGCAGCTCCAGACAGTTTTAGAGCGCCTGTTTCAATCAAATCAGAAAAAGTTCAACAGTTAAAAAACATTTAGTGATGAATTTCCCAGAGCCGTCACCTAGCCTGAAGTGTCTGCGTGTATCGTTATTTTTATTAGATTTCCTGAATAAAATTATACAAATTATTTTCAATTTTGATATTTATTTACCTTATTCATATCATGTTTTTTATATGATCTAATTTATGTTATATATTCTGAATTAATTATAATTGTGAAATTTTTTGTTTTCATTAATTACTTGTTTTGTTTTATTATAGAAACAATTTAAGTGATTAAATTTTTGTTCATTTTCTTTTTTTGTTTGTTTTTTGGGTGTTTTTTTTGTTCTGTTTTGGCAAACTCAGAAACCTGTGTACTACAGAAGAAATAGAAATATTTTCTTTAAACCAACAGAATCAACAAGCGGGACAGGTTTTCCTTCAATCAGAGAAACGTCCCGTCAAAAACATCTTTTCACCAGGAAAGGGGAATTTCATTCTTTTTGCGTATCTGTTTAAGCCCACGGCTCCGGCTGCGTCGGCGGGTTTCCCATCAGGTCGTAGATTGTTACTGATGTTCTCCATTATTCTGCTTTTACGGCCTCCTCGGCTGGTAATGACCAGATGTAATCAAAGCCATCTCTGTTTCTCTCACATACATTCTCACTTTCTCTGGTTTTCCCAGCGTTAAATCTCCGTCTTTTTCTGGGTCGGGAGAACTTTAAACGGTTGTGAAAGACAGACATGTGCTGAGCAGACCTCAGATCCTTCGTTTTCCTCCCTTCCTCACATACCAGAGAAAACTCGCCCACTTGCCAAAGAAAAGGGGGAGGAAAAAACTGATGTTTGAAAAGGAGTCTGTAAGTTGGAGCTGGTTTGTTGAGCCATGTGTCATCATTTATTTCCAGCGTGGGCTTCCTGGAATCGGCGCGTCAGAACCAAGTGTTGAAACTCAGAGGTTTTTCTGCCGCGCTGGGGACAGGTGCTTGTTCCTGACACTTAAACCACCGGAGAGCCTCCAAGAACTGGAGCAGGGGGAGGACTTTCCTTATTTTATCTGTAACAGAGCAGCCGGTCCGGACTGAGCGGGGAACAGGGGCGGTTCTGGAGGGGTCCGGGGTGGATCAGGGCCCCCTGGACCCCTGGACATCCATGAGATGTGGCTCAGTCTGCTGCTGACTCTGAGGCTGGAACCTGAGTCCCTTCTGAAAACTCCCCAGGACTTCGTTCTGTCTCCACCCTGACAAAATATTTTCTTTTGCTACTGAAACGTTTCAACTGAACCATCAACTCTTGAGCAGAACCTGCAGCTCCTGCCACGCTGGGCGGGGCTGACGGGAGTCGGACTCGCGTCATCGTTCCTTCAGAACCACCAAGAAAACACTCAGATCCTCCACAGAGCTGATGGTGACGTCTGAACACAGAAGTCTGCAGGTTCCTGCCGGGTCTGTCTGTCCTCTGCAAGACCAGGTCTGCAGGACCGGTTCTCCAGGACCGGTTCTCCTGGACCGGTTCTCCAGGACCAGTTCTCCAGGACCGGTTCTCCAGGACCAGGTCTGCAGGACCGGTTCTCCAGGACCAGGTCTCCAGGACCGGTTCTCCAGGACCGGTTCTCCAGGACCGGTTCTCCAGGACCAGTTCTCCAGGACAGGTTGTCCAAGACCACGTCTCCAGGACCGGTTCTCCAGGACAGGTTGTCCAGGACAGGTTGTCCAGGACCAGGTCTCCAGGACCAGGTCTCCAGGACCGGTACTCCAGGACCAGTTCTTATGGACCAGGTTCTCCAAGATACTTGAACAACTTTCCAGTTGTTCTTTTTTCTGTTCTCAGTCCAGATGATCCCATAAGGCTTTAAAAATGTTCAGGTCCAGGTTCTGATGCTGACTGGGATTAAAGGTTCTAGATGCTGACTGGGATTAAAGGTTCTAGATGCTGACTGGGATTAAAGGTTCTGATGCTGACTGGGATTAAAGGTTCTAAATGCTGACTGGGATTAAAGGTTCTAGATGCTGACTGGGATTAAAGGTTCTGATGCTGACTGGGATTAAAGGTTCTGATGCTTACTGGGATTAAAGGTTCTGATGCTGACTGGGATTATAGGTTCTGATGCTGACTGGGATTAAAGGTTCTGATGCTGACTGGGATTAAAGGTTCTGATGCTGACTGGGATTAAAGGTTCTAGATGCTGACTGGGATTAAAGGTTCTGATGCTGACTGGGATTAAAGGTTCTGATGCTGACTGGGATTAAAGGTTCTGATGCTGACTGGGATTAAAGGTTCTGATGCTGACTGGGATTAAAGGTTCTAAATGCTGACTGGGATTAAAGGTTCTGATGCTGACTGGGATTAAAGGTTCTGATGCTGACTGGGATTAAAGGTTCTAAATGCTGACTGGGATTAAAGGTTCTAATGCTGACTGGGATTAAAGGTTCTCATGCTGACTGGGATTAAAGGTTCTGATGCTGACTGGGATTAAAGGTTCTAGATGCTGACTGGGATTAAAGGTTCTGATGCTGACCGGGATTAAAGGTTCTGATGCTGACTGGGATTAAAGGTTCTGGATGCTGACTGGGATTAAGGGTTCTAGATGCTGACTGAGATTAAAGGTTCTGATGCTGACTGGGATTAAAGGTTCTGATGCTGACTGGGATTAAAGGTTCTGATGATGACTGGGATTAAAGGTTCTGATGCTGACTGGGATTAAAGGTTCTGGATGCTGACTGGGATTAAAGGTTCTGATGATGACTGGGATTAAAGGTTCTGATGCTGACTGGGATTAAAGGTTCTGGATGCTGACTGGGATTAAAGGTTCTGATGATGACTGGGATTAAAGGTTCTGATGCTGACTGGGATTAAAGGTTCATGATGCTGACTGGGATTAAAGGTTCTAGATGCTGACTGGGATTAAAGGTTCTGATGCTGACTGGGATTAAAGGTTCTGATGCTGACTGGGATTAAAGGTTCTAGATGCTGACTGGGATTAAAGGTTCTAATGCTGACTGGGATTAAAGGTTCTGATGCTGACTGGGATTAAAGGTTCTGATGCTGACTGGGATTAAAGGTTCTAAATGCTGACTGGGATTAAAGGTTCTGATGCTGACTGGGATTAAAGGTTCTAAATGCTGACTGGGATTAAAGGTTCTAGATGCTGACTGGGATTAAAGGTTCTGATGCTGACTGGGATTAAAGGTTCTGATGCTTACTGGGATTAAAGGTTCTGATGCTGACTGGGATTATAGGTTCTGATGCTGACTGGGATTAAAGGTTCTGATGCTGACTGGGATTAAAGGTTCTGATACTGACTGGGATTAAAGGTTCTGATGCTGACTGGGATTAAAGGTTCTAGATGCTGACTGGGATTAAAGGTTCTGATGCTGACTGGGATTAAAGGTTCTGATGCTGACTGGGATTAAAGGTTCTGATGCTGACTGGGATTAAAGGTTCTAGATGCTGACTGGGATTAAAGGTTCTGATGCTGACTGGGATTAAAGGTTCTGATGCTGACTGGGATTAAAGGTTCTAAATGCTGACTGGGATTAAAGGTTCTGATGCTGACTGGGATTAAAGGTTCTGATGCTGACTGGGATTAAAGGTTCTAAATGCTGACTGGGATTAAAGGTTCTGATGCTGACTGGGATTAAAGGTTCTAGATGCTGACTGGGATTAAAGGTTCTGATGCTGACTGGGATTAAAGGTTCTGATGCTGACTGGGATTAAAGGTTCTGATGCTGACTGGGATTAAAGGTTCTGGATGCTGACTGGAATTAAGGGTTCTAGATGCTGACTGAGATTAAAGGTTCTGATGCTGACTGGGATTAAAGGTTCTGATGCTGACTGGGATTAAAGGTTCTGATGATGACTGGGATTAAAGGTTCTGATGCTGACTGGGATTAAAGGTTCTGGATGCTGACTGGGATTAAAGGTTCTGATGATGACTGGGATTAAAGGTTCTGATGCTGACTGGGATTAAAGGTTCTGGATGCTGACTGGGATTAAAGGTTCTGATGATGACTGGGATTAAAGGTTCTGATGCTGACTGGGATTAAAGGTTCATGATGCTGACTGGGATTAAAGGTTCTGATGCTGACTGGGATTAAAGGTTCTGGATGCTGACTGGGATTAAAGGTTCTTGATGCTGACTGGGATTAAAGGTTCTGGTGCTGACTGGGATTAAAGGTTCTGGATGCTGACTGGGATTAAAGGTTCTTGATGCTGACTGGGATTAAAGGTTCTGGTGCTGACTGGGATTAAAGGCTCTGATGCTGACTGGGATTAAAGGTTCTGATGCTGACCGGGATTAAAGGTTCTGATGCTGACTGGGATTAAAGGTTTTAGATGCTGACTGGGATTAAAGGTTCTGATGCAGACTGGAATTAAAGGTTCTGATTCAGACTAGGATTAAAGGTTCTGATGCTGACTGGGATTAAAGGTTCTGATACTGACTGAGATTAAAGGTTCTAGATGCTGACTGGGATTAAAGGTTTCTGATCCTGACTGGGATTAAAGGTTCTGATGCTGACTGGGATTAAAGGTTCTGATGCAGACTGGGATTAAAGGTTCTGATGCAGACTGGGATTAAAGGTTCTGATGCCGACTGGGATTAAAGGTTCTGATGCAGACTGGGATTAAAGGTTCTGATGCTGACTGGGATTAAAGGTTCTGATGCAGACTGGGATTAAAGGTTCTGATGCTGACTGGGATTAAAGGTTCTGATGCTGACTGGGATTAAAGGTTCTGATGCAGACTGGGATTAAAGGTTCTGATGCTGACTGGGATTAAAGGTTCTGATGCTGACTGGGATTAAAGGTTCTGATGCTGACTGGGATTAAATGATCTGATGCTGACTGGGATTAAAGGTTCTAGATGCAGACTGGGATTAAAGGTTCTGATGCTGACTGGGATTAAAGGTTCTGATGCAGACTTGGATTAAAGGTTCTGATGCTGACTGGGATTAAAGGTTCTGATGCAGACTTGGATTAAAGGTTCTGATGCTGACTGGGATTAAAGGTTCTGATGCAGACTTGGATTAAAGGTTCTGATGCTGACTGGGATTAAAGGTTCTGATGCTGACTGGGATTAAAGGTTCTAGATGCTGACTGGGATTAAAGATTCTGATGCTGACTGAGATTAAAGGTTCTAGATGCTGACTGGAATTAAAGGTTCTGATGCTGACTGGGATTAAAGGTTCTGATGCTGACTGGGATTAAAGGTTCTAGATGCTGACTGGGATTAAAGGTTCTGCTTCTATAGCAGATGTGATGAATGTTTATCAGCGTGGATGTTCTCATGTCGTGTGTCTGCACTGACTCTCAGATTCAGCAGAACTGTTCTGGAAGCAGAGAACCGGGAACGGCATCCCGGGATTTCAGGCCGTGGAACGTTGACCTTTTGGAGATAGCAGAGGATTGGCAGCTCGCTAACGAGCCCAGAAGGCTGAGTGCAGCCTGGCTGGGATCAGAGCGGCCCGGCCCGGCCCGGCCCGGCCCGCGCCAGCCAGTGCTGAGTAATGCTGTTAGTAAATACCACCACAATTACTGCTAACGAGGGCCTAATGGGAGCCAGATGCACGCTTATTGAGTTTGTCAGAGAAAGGTAGAGAGGAGGGGGCTAATGAAGTGCAGCCGGAGCGCTGGCCAGGCAGCCCGGCGCTGCACAACGCTCCACAGTCTCCTCCATGTTTGGGCTTTTTCTCATTCACTGCAGAGTTTTGTCTTTGAGGGGAAAGCGGGGGGGGGGCATCATCTGCCAGCTCCACGTTATCATGGATGCTGTTCAGCTGCAGCCCAGAGCAGCTCGACCACGACCCTCAGCGTGAACGCCGTCCACATGGCTGCCGCTGATGTCGCCTCCGTCCTCGCACAGATACGTTTGCACGCTGAGTGGGGGCCGTTCACACCCCCTTCTCTTCAGCTGTGTTTGGTTTGCAGCGTGGGAAATAAAAGCAGTGATGTAACATTTCTTTACTCAGTATCTTTAAAGGAATATTCCACCCACAGAATGATGTAACTTTATTAAAATCTCAAATGCAGCCGGCGATCAGGAAGTTCGTTAGTTAGTGACCTTTATTTAAAACCAGGTAAGTCAGTTCAGAACTAGTTCTCATTTACAATGACGACATGGCTACGAGGCAGCAAAGTGAATAACACCACAATAAATAATAAAAACAAATACAAAATTACAATTAAAAAGTATGAGAAGAAAAAATAATGAATGCTCAACAAAATATCAGTCAGAGCTGACAGCTAAAAGCAGGCACATTTATATTTACAAAACAAGTAAAAGTAAGTTAGTGACTAAGAACAAGTGCAGCTGTTTGTAGCAGCTGTTGTATTGAGTTTTTAAAGGAGGAGATTGGAACAAATGAACATAAATTCAGGCTCTGCTGCAGGTGATTCCAGTCATCTGCTGCTGAACCCTGGAAGGAAAAGCGTCCAAAAGTGGTGCGTCCTTTGGGTATGAGAAGGTTAATGAAACTACCGGAACGCAGGAAGCGATTCACTGACCGAATATTCAGAAGTGACTGAAGATATAAAGGATTTTTCCCTGTTAGCGTTTTATAGATGAAACGTATGAGTTTGCCTGCAGGACTGGAGAGAGGGCCAGTTCAGCAGTGGGTGCAGGTGACGGTGGGGGGTTTGAATGAAGCTCCACTCACAAAACGTACAGCAGCAGGATAAATAACATCCAGTTTGTGTAGCAGAGAGTTAGAGGCTAATCTAAAGACAATATCACCGTAGTCCAGAACAGGGAGCACAGTCATTTTCAGCAGAGCTTCCTTAGCAGAGTGGGTACAACAGGATTTGTTACGAAAGAGAAAACCAATTTGACCAGATTTGACTTTATTGAGTGTTGAAATTACATGAGTTTCATAAGAGAGTTTATTGTCAAGCCACCTTCTGAGATTTTTGTAACATGGAACGAAATCAATTTTTCAGCCATCCAAGGACTGAATTAAAGGGGGACACTCAGATTGCAGAAAATTTCTGTTAAAAATCATACACTTAATTTTATCGGTATTCAGAACTAAGCGGAGACGAGCGAAAGCCTGCTGGATGTTGTTTAGGCTGCTCTGAAATGAATGCAGTTTGTAAGGAGGGACTGGATGTATAAATGATGGTGTCATCAGCATACAAATGAATGTGACAGTCACGGGCAGCCCATGAAATGTTGTTCATGTAAATGTTAAACAATGTGGGGCCCAATATGCTCCCTTGGGGGACACCAGAAGATGGAGGCAAAGGGGCTGAAAGACGGCCCTCTGCCTTCACAGATTGTGTGCGGCCAGAGCAGAGAGGCCTATGTCTTCCAGACCTCTTCAAAACGAAGGAAGGCTTCTCGTTTCCCCCCCAACTTTCATATAATGGAGTTCACCGGGTCCGAGCCAAAAAGGTCCATAAAAGTCCACAAAAACTTGTCAATAATCCTCCATACTGCTCGTCCAATGTAATCCAAGTGTCCTGAGTGGGTAGCGTCCAGAATTTACTGGAAACGTCATTTAGTAGATTTTTAGAGCCTAAACAGTACTACATCAGTACTACATCAGTACTACATCTTACTTCCGTGAAGCGCGCATAAGCGCATTCATGAAACTACGGAAGCCTCAGCGTTCAGAGCCTACTCTGCCAACAATACAAGCGTAGAAGAAGAAATTTACTGTTTACATTGTGCTGAGAGCGACAGAGCTGCAGACAAACACAAGAGGGTCCAAGAGGGGTTGATGTTGATTTAAAACAAAGAAAGAAAGAAAAAGAGAACGCGCGATCTCGTCTGCCGCGGCTTCCGTAGTTTTGTGCTCGCAGGAGATGTGATGTAGTACCGATGTAGTACTGATGTAGTATTGATGTAGTACTGTTTAGGCTCTAAAAATCTACTAAATGACGTCGTTTCCAGTAAATTCTGGACGCTACCCACTCAGGACACTTGGATTACATTGGACGAGCAGTATGGAGGAATATTGACACGTTTTTGTGGACTTTTATGGACCTTTTTGGCTCGGACCCCGGTGAACTCCATTATATGAAAGTTGGGGGGAAACGAGAAGCCTTCCTGATCGCCGGCTGCATTTGAGATATTAAAAAAGTGCTGCAGAGTCTTTCTCACCATGAGGGGAAGTGGAACATAAAGTTACATCATTCTGTGGGTGGAATGTTCCTTTAAGCTGTTGCACCAACCATCACCTGGACCGTTTTCCAGCTGGAGATGGTCTGAGTGTGACAGCCGACGGTCCGGAAGCTAAAGCTGCTTCCAGACTTACACTGCAGAACATCAACGGCCAAGTCCATCCGCTCTTTATTTCACTGATTTCACTGCTGGACACAAACACCACAGCGTGTGAAAAACCGGTGAAACGTGTCAAAGTGAAGCACTTATGGTGTGTTCGTGTGAACTCGGAAATTGGATTTTCCGACTTCCCAGTAGGAAGTACAACCTGAACACCCGTCGAAGTCGGATTTCCTACTCGGGGTCGTCCCACCAGCTCCGACTTCTCCCACTAAAGATGCTGCGTCCGTATCAACACGCATTGAACCCAATAATAAACATTCATATTGATCCGAATGTTCGTGTGTCGTGTGAACACATCGGTCATTTACAGCCTCTACCTACAGAGTAAGTCTGGAAAGTGTGAACATGTTTAAAATGTTAAATAATGTAACATTCGTAAGTTTTACTGCTTAAAATATCAGTAAGTGATGTCGTTTTCCTGACAAATCACTTCCTCTGACAACTGAAAACCGGAGTTTTGCTGAAATTCTGTTGGTTTTTATTTACAAGTTTATAATCAACTATTCTTTATTTTCTTTTTCCAAAGTTCAGTGAGGCTTGAAACTGAACTCACATCTCCGCTTTACTGAATGTGTTATATGAATGATTGTTAAAATGAAGACGCTCGTTTCCCCTAAAAGGCATCTAAATATGTTTCAGGACATGATTTAATAGATACACACTCAGAAACAGAGGTACCAGTTTGTACCTAAAAGGGTCCAAAGCTTGTTGCTGGGGGGGTTCCTTTCTGACAGACATTTCTGTACCTTCATGGTCCATTTTTGTACCTTATCAAGCTGTATGAGTTAATAAAGTACAATTAAACCAATTAAAGATGATGAATAAAAGTCAATAAAATAGAGATTATGACAACAATCAAAGATGCTAATAATAAATGAATAATTATTATAGAAATATTAGGCCAAACACACATATAATTATACATATAATTATTACTATGATTATTATGAAAATCATAATATAATAACTATAATTATACTACTGTTTAGAAGTACTGCTATTTATAGTTATTGTACATGTTTCAATGCTGCAGGTACCCTTAGGGTTGGAATGGTACAAATATGTACTTTATATTACTTTGGAGCCTTTTTCATAGTATATAGGTACTTCTGGCCTCATAAAGACCAATATTGTACTTTTGAGAGAACATTTGTAGCAAATGTGTGTGTATATATATATATATATACTGTAAAACTGGTAGGATTTAAAAAAAAAAAACATGATATGGTAGATTTGCTGCACCGTCCAGCCCTAATTTCATATCAACCCAAAAAGCTTATGCGTTAAATAAATTTACAAAGACTAAAACTGAGGATGTTTGTGCACTGATTCTAGTTTTCGTTAGTTTCGTACAGTTTCCGTTACCGTTTTTTTTAAACTGTCGTTTTTATTTCTGTTTCGGTTAAAGAAAATGTTTTTTCATTTTAGTTTTTGTTGTTTCTAACAGTTTTAGTGAAGTATAATTACCTTGGGTGATGTCACCTCTGCCCTGATTCATCCCTCCACATCCTTCACCGGCTTCACCTCCTCCCTCCCTCCATCATCCCTCCCTCCCTCTGACCCCCGTTCCTCCTCCTCCTCCTCCTCCTCCTCATCCTGCAGCTGATGGTTCAGTGCAGCGAGGCCCTCAGGCTCCGCCGCTTGTCCCTTTGATTTCCATCCACAGACAACAGAAAGGAGGGCACACATCCAGTGTATGCGGGTCACACACACACACACACACACACACGCAAGTGCACGTACGTGCATCTGCACACACTGTTATTTCGTCGACTTTAATGCCGTCTGCCGGATGAGTCAGTCCAGGAGGGACGGATCCATGTGGACTTCACCGTCACAGAAATGACTTTTAATTCCTCACATCTTCATCATGCATCTGTGTGTAGGCGTGCGTGTGCACGTGAGTGTGTGTGCATGTGTGCACAGCTTCTGTCGGACCAGCGCCCCCCCTTTCTGGGATGGATGAAGGGAACCAGTCCAGCAGCTCGTTACAGAGCTGAGATTCCCACAGCGGGTCCATGAGTGGACGCTGGCGATGGGACGGACCTGCAGATGGGACGGACCTGCAGATGGGACGGACCTGCAGATGGGACGGACCTGCAGAGGTGGACGGACCTGCAGATGGGATGGACCTGCAGAGGTGGACGTCTCATCAGACACGAAGCTTTTCTACGCGTGTGACATCAGTCAGCAAAAACAAACACGTCAACGAGACAAATACACAAATAAGAAGCTGAAACTGCTGCATGTCCGACATGAGGAGGCCGCCTCGTTTTCATCTGGAGACTGACGTCTAAGGGACATCAGGAGGAAATCTGTCCACACGTTCATTCATTCATTCATTCATTCGTTCATTCATTCATTCATTCATTCTTCATTCTTCTTTTTTTCTTTTTTTTTTTTTTTTTTTTTTTCTTCTTCTTTTTTTTTTCTTCTTCCTTTTTCCCCTTTTTCCTCTTTTTCCTTCTTTCCCTTTCTCCTTCTTTCCTTCTTTCCCTCTTCTTTTTCTCCTTCTTCTTCCTTTTCTTTTTCTTTCTTCTTCCTCCCCTTTTTTCTCTCCTTCTTTTCTCCTTTTCCTTTCCTTTCTTTTTCTTTTTTTTTTTTTCCCCTCTTCCCTTTTTCTCTTTTCCCTCCTTACCCTCTCTTCTCCCCCCTCTTCTTTTTTTCTTTCTTTCCCTCTCTCTTCTTCCTTCTTTTCCCTTCTTCTCCCCTTCTCCCCCTTCCCTTTTTCCTCTTCTCCCTCTTTCTTATTTTTTCTCTTTTTTTTTCTTTTCTTCTCTCTTTTTTCCCTCTTTTCTTCCTTCCCTCTATCCTCTCCCCCTTTTTTTTCCTTTCTCCTACCTCTTCCCCTTTTCCTCTCTTCCCTCCCCCCCTCCTCTTTTTTCTTCTTTTTCTTTTTTTTTTTTTTTTTTTTTTTTTTTTTTTTTTTTTTTTTTTTTTTTTTTTTTTTTCTTTTTTTATTCTTCCCCTTTTCTAACATCCCTCTCTCTCTTTTTTTCTCCTTTTTTTTTTTTTCCTTCTCCAATCTTTTTTTATATCATCTCCTCAATCCTTAATTATTCCCCATCTTTTACCCCTCTTTTTCCTTCTTTCCCTTCTCTCACCCTTCTTTCCCTATCTATATCCCCTTTCTCCCTTCTCCTATCCTAACCATTACCCTTTTCTTATTTTAGATATTCTATCAAACTTCTTCACTCCCAGCCTATTTTTCTCTCCTAAGCAAAATCATTTTCCCTCACTTTTCCTTCTCTTTACTTTTTCTTTTTCTACTAATTTTATTCCCCATCAAAATTCCACAATTTTATCATCTTAAAAATATCCCAATCCCCCTTTCTCTCCTTCCCCATCTTCTCTTTTATTTCCATAAATACTCTTATCCCTCTCTCTTCTTCCTATCTTTTCCACTTCATTCTCAACTCACCCATTCTCCACCAACGACCATTCCCATTTTATCCTCATTCTCCCCTCTTTCATTATTTTATTCTCTTATTTTATAATTCTTTTCTTCCTTCTTATTTATCACCTCTTTTAACTATACCTTCCCCTATCCTCTCCCCCTTTTATTTTCCTAATAACTCCTCTTTACCTCTTCCCTCTTATTCCTCTCTTACACCTCCAAACCTCACTCCTTTATTTTTTAAAAACTCCCTTTTCTTCTTTTTTGTTTTTCTCTTTTTTTTTCTTTTTTTTTTATTTATTTTTATTTTCTATTTATTTATTTTTCTTTTTTTATATTCCCCTTTTCTAACACCCCCCTTTCTATTTTTTTCTCCTTTTTATTTTTATTCCTTCTCCTCCTTTTTTTTATATCATCTCCTCTCCTTATTTCCCATATTTTCCCTCTTTTTCCTTCTTTTTTTTCTCCCATTCTTTCCTTTATTCCCCTTTCTCCCTCCCTTCTCCTCTCCTTTTCTTTTTTTTTCTTCTTCTTCCCTTTTTTCTCCTTTCTTTTCTCTTTCCTCCTTTCTTTTCTTTTTTTATTTTTCCTCTTCATTTTCTCTTTTCCTCCCCTTCCCCTTCCCTTTCTTTTTCCTTTTTTCCTCTTCTTTCCTTTCCCTTCCCTTTTTTCCCTCTCTTTTTTTTTCCCCCTATTCAAATTGATCCTATTTTATTAATTCCTTTTTTTGTGTATTTTTTATTATCTAGCATTTATTCATTCATTCATTCATTCATTCATTCATTCGTTCATTTCACTTCCTCCCAGTTCCTCATGGGATCATTCCCTCCAGGCCCGGTCTCGCCTGCTCTGTCTGCCCTTTTCTTCTTTGCTGGATCCCCCTCTCCGCCCTCCGGCTTCCTTCACCCCGCCCTGCCATTATCTTGGGGTCCCTGCCCCTTCACCTTCTGGGGCTCCCTGCACCTGCTCCTGGTGAGGGGCAGGGACTCCTGGACAATCAATCCCAAGATCCTCCTCTCTATTCTCCTTTTTCTTCTTTTTATATTAGGGGTTTTAGTTTGTCTAGATTTGGGGGGGTGTTTTTTTTTGTTTGATTTTATTGTATGAGGATTGTTTTTTTATTTTATTTTTTTTTTTTTTTATTCAAGCACTTTTGTTGCTTTTTAATGTATGAAAAGTGCTTTATAAATAAAGCTTGATTTGATTTATTTCAAATTTTATTTGTATCGCCCTTTTCAGTAACCAGAATGGTACTAAAAGTGCTTCACAATTAAGCCATAAA
>JALJCO010006425.1:0-15000 GCA_023101725.1 Atherinomorus stipes | reverse complement strand
GGTCGGAGTTTGCTGGAAGATGAATGAAACGTCGTAATCAGGGTTTTCTTCCAGGGTGTGACGTCTGCTGAGGGAGCTCTGGCATCACAGCGGACCGGCGGACCGAGCAGGACCGGCTGGGTCAGGTCTGAGCAGCCCGGCGCGCCGCGCGCGGCGCCGGCGGGTCGGCGGCGCGACGCGCGGACTGGACAGCGGCCAGGTCTGAGCAGGACTGGACGGATGTCCGCGGCGGCGGGCGGCGCGGACGGGGGCTGGGTCAGGTCTGAGCAGGACCAGCCTGGTCAGGTCTGGCGCCCCGGCGCGCACGGCGGCGGGTCCAGGTCTGAGCAGGACTGGACTGGATGGTTTCTGGTCAGGTCTGAGCAGGACTAGACTGGACTAGACTGGACTGGACAGTTTCTGGTCAGGTCTGAGCAGGACTGGACGGATTCCAGTCAGGTCTGAGCGGGTCTGGATCAGACTGGACGGTTTCCAATCAGGTCTGAGCAGGACTAGACCAGATGAGACGGTTTCCAGTCAGGTCTACAGAAGTCCAGGGTTTCCAAGCCGAGGCCCACCAGTCAGCATGGCCAGTTCATGACCCAGATCCAGTTCATCTGACCCAGACCCTGGACCATGTCACAGGGACGTAGACCTACGCGATATATCGAAAATTTACTGTTACCAAAATTTATAACGACCACTGACGCCACTTTGCCCACATCAGTATGAACAATAGCGCCCCCCCCCATGGAGGTTTTCCTTCCTGGTTCTGGTCCTGATGGTTTTATACAGTTGTGTAAAAAAGTGTTTCTTCTTCCTGGTTTCTTATTTTTTTGCATGTTTGTCACAATTTAATGTTTCAGATTTTCCCCTTCAACTCAAACAAATTTCACCATGCCCCCCCCCCTGAGACAATGAGACAACAAAAGTCGAATCCCCCAACACAAAAAGTAAACAGCAGCCCCGAAAATCCAGTTTCCCTTAATGCCCCCTGCAGCAGAACAATCCCCCCCCCCCCCCCCCCCCCCCTGCAGCAGACAATGATCCAGAACACACCAGCAAGTCCACCTCTGAATGGCTTAAGAACAACAACATGAAGACTTTGGAGTGGCCTAGTCAAAGCCCCCACCTGAATCCCATTGAGATGCTGTGGCATGACCTTAAAAAGGCGGTTCATGCTGGAAAAGCCTCCAATGTGGCTGAATTACAACAATTCTGCAAAGATGAGTGGAACAAAATTCCTCCACAGCGCTGTAGAAGACTCACTGCCAGTTATCACAAACGCTTGATGCAGTTGTTGCTGCTAAGGTGGAACAACCAGTTATTAGGTTTAGAGGAAGATCACTTTTTCACACAGGGACATGGACGTTTGGATTTTCCCCCCTTACTGATAAAAACCTTCATTTAAAAACTGCATTTTGTGTTAACTTGTGTTATCTTTGTCTAATATTTAAATTTGTTTGATGATCTGAAACATTTAAGTGACAAACATGCAAAAAAAATAAGAAATCAGGAAGAAGAAACACTTTTTCACACAGCTGTATAAGCAGTATAACCTGGACTGATGTGGATCAGATGGTCTCATTTTAACTGGATCATACATCATAGAAACATTTGATATCTGATTCTTTATTTGACGGGTTTGTTTCCGAACGTGGAATCTGACTTCATGCAGAATGAAATCAGGATCATTCAGGGAACTGATGAGTCATCTTCAGGCTATTTTCTGTATTTTTCATCCGTAAACACTGAAGCATTCGGGTCCTCTGACATTGAAGTCCTGCGTCCATGCTTGGACTCGTCCTGCTTCCATGCTTGGACTCGTCCTTTCGGTCCCGGATGTGGTCCCGCCTGGCGGGCCCGTCTCTGCATGCTGAAGGATGGGGGGAGCTGTGTGAAAGTGTTGGACGTCAGATCTGCATCCAGAGAAAAGCTGTTAGTTGGCTCGGATCTTTCCGTGTTTCGTACGGTCTTGGCAGCACGCAGCAGCGTTGATACTCCGATGCATGTGGGTGAAAAGTCAGCGTGTGTGCAGGCTGGAGTCGGCACGCTTGTCCAGGAAAACGCACGTATGAAGACGGCGAATAGTCCTGGAAGAGAGCCTGGAGGCCAGGACGCCCGGGTCCCTCTGGTGCTGCGCTGACAGGGTCTCTTTCTCGGCGGGTCGGGGGAGTCCGGGGCTGCAGCAGCTGGTTTAGCCCCAGGATCTCCCTGCTCCCCTTCCTCCCTCTCTGGGAGTATCACGCTGCATCATCAGCCGGAGCGCCGAGCCTCAGACTCCAGGCCATCCGTCACAACCCCGCACACTTCCGGGGATCAGGTATCTCAGACAGCCCGGGTCAGGAGGGGAACATCTGGTCCTGATCCAGCGCCGCGCTCCCGCTGACCCGGAGTCAGCATCGGCCTTTTAAATTCCCGGTCCGGCGGACTCGTCCGGCTTGGGTTCCACCTGGCAGTGATCTCTGTGACGGTTCTCTGTGTGATGTAAAAGACGTGTAGGGGAACGGCGGATCAGGACTCGGGCTGATTGGACCCACATGGCCTTTCAGTCAAGCAGCAGGGATTAATGACCCTCTGACCTGCATTAGAGACGACGTTTACGATTCCATCATCGCCACAAACGCACGACATCAGCTTTGAAGGTTGTTACTCCAAATACAAGTCAGTCGTTTTAACCCGACTTTGGCAGCTTTCCTCAGTGAGATCTCCCCTGACAACGGCCAATCATCATCTTTGTCTTCGTCCTGTCTCTTCTCCGAGATCTCCCCTGACAACAGCCAATCATCGTCTTTGTCTTCGTCCCGTCTTCGTCCCGTCTCTTCTCCGAAATCTCCCCTGACAACGGCCAATCATCGTCTTCGTCTTCGTCCCGTCTTTGTCCCGTCTCTTCTCCGAGATCTCCCCTGACAACGGCCAATCATCGTCTTCGTCCCGTCTTCGTCCCGTCTCTTCTCCGAGATCTCCCTAACAATGGCTATAATCAGTCATCGTCTTCGTCTTTGTCTTCATCTTCATCTTCGTCCTGTCTCTTCTCCGAGATCTCCCCTGACAACGTTCAATCATTGTCTTTGTCCTTGTCCCGTCTCTTCTCTTCTCCGAGATCTCCCCTGACAACGGTCAATCATTGTCTTTGTCCTTGTCCTGTCTCTTCTCCGAGATCTCCCCTGACAACGGCCAATCATCGTCTTCGTCCCGTCTTCGTCCCGTCTCTTCTCCGAGATCTCCCTAACAATGGCTATAATCAGTCATCGTCTTCGTCTTTGTCTTCATCTTCATCTTCGTCCTGTCTCTTCTCCGAGATCTCCCCTGACAACGTTCAATCATTGTCTTTGTCCTTGTCCCGTCTCTTCTCTTCTCCGAGATCTCCCCTGACAACGGTCAATCATTGTCTTTGTCCTTGTCCTGTCTCTTCTCCGAGATCTCCCCTGACAACGGCCAATCATCGTCTTCGTCCCGTCTTCGTCCCGTCTCTTCTCCGAGATCTCCCTAACAATGGCTATAATCAGTCATCGTCTTCGTCTTTGTCTTCATCTTCATCTTCGTCCTGTCTCTTCTCCGAGATCTCCCCTGACAACGTTCAATCATTGTCTTTGTCCTTGTCCCGTCTCTTCTCTTCTCCGAGATCTCCCCTGACAACGGTCAATCATTGTCTTTGTCCTTGTCCCGTCTCTTCTCCGAGATCTCCCTTACGATGGCTAATTAGTCTTTGTTTTCATCTTCGTCTTCATCCCGTCTCTTCTCCGAGATCTCCCTTACGATGGCTATCATCAGTCTTCGTCTTTGTCTTCATCTTCATCTTCGTCCTGTCTCTTCTCCGAGATCTCCCCTGACAACGTTCAATCATCATCTTTGTCCTTGTCCCGTCTCTTCTCCGAGATCTCCCTAACGATGGCTAATCAGTCTGTGTCTTCATCTTCATCTTCGTCCCGTCTCTTCTCCGAGATCTCCCTAACGATGGCTAATCAGTCTGTGTCTTCATCTTCATCTTCGTCCTGTCTCTTCTCCGAGATCTCCCTGAATAACGTTGCAGGCCGATGAAGGCTCTAGACGTCTTCATAGTAAATGACGCGTGTTCGGTTCTAAAGATCTGCGAGTCTGGAACAGGAACCAGAACTTGGGTCTGACATCCTGACACCTTCTCTGTTTTTAAGATAAGTCTTAGACGGGTTCCTGAAGATCTTTGTGGGAGGGGACCTCTGGTTCTCCGGTTCCTGCTGAGCCATGGGAGTGAACCCACGGCGCCCCCCTGCTGACACCACGCAGCACAGCATGTCCCGCCCAAACCAGCTGGTGGAAACGGGTCCCAGGGTTTGGTGTGTGCCAGCTCTGTCGGACGGGATGACGATGGGTCATCAGACCTGTCCAAATGGCCCAGACCCAGTCCAGCTGTCCCAGACGTAGACCTGGACAATATACTAAAAATGTACTATTACCGAAATTTACAACTACTGATGACGTCAGTAAATCCTCATGGAGGTTTTTCTTCCTGGTTCTGGTCCTGATGGCGGTTTTCCATCCTGGTTCTGGTCCTGGTGGAGGTTTTCCTTCCTGGTTCTGGTCCTGATGGAGGTTTTCCTTCCTGGTTCTGGTCCTCATGGAGGTTTTTCTTCCTGGTTCTGGTTCTGATGGAGGTTTTCCTTCCCGGTTCTGGTTCTGATGGAGGTTTTCCATCCTGGTTCTGGTCCTGATGGAGGTTTTCTTCCTGGTTCTGGTCCTGATGGCGGTTTTCCATCCTGGTTCTGGTCCTGGTGGAGGTTTTCCTTCCTGGTTCTGGTCCTGATGGAGGTTTTCCTTCCTGGTTCTGGTCCTCATGGAGGTTTTCTTCCTGGTTCTGGTTCTGATGGAGGTTTTCCTTCCTGGTTCTGGTCCTGATGGAGGTTTTCTTCCTGGTTCTGGTCCTGATGGCGGTTTTCTTCCTGGTTCTGGTCCTGATGGAGGTTTTCCTTCCTGATTCTGGTCCTGATGGTGGTTTTCCTTCCTGGTTCTGGTCCTGATGGAGGTTTTCCTCCCTGATTCTGGTCGTGATGGTGGTTTTCCTTCCTGGTTCTGGTCCTGATGGTGGTTTTCCTTCCTGGTTCTGGTCCTGATGGAGGTTTTCCTCCCTGATTCTGGTTCTGATGGAGGTTTTCCTCCCTGATTCTGGTCCTGATGGAGGTTTTCCTTCCTGGTTCTGGTCCTGATGGAGGTTTTCCTCCCTGATTCTGGTCCTGATGGAGGTTTTCCTTCCAGGTTCTGGTTCTGATGGAGGTTTTCCTCCTGAATCTGGTTCTGATGGAGGTTTTCCTCCCTGATTCTGGTTCTGATGGAGGTTTTCCTCCCTGATTCTGGTTCTGATGGAGGTTTTCCTCCCTGATTCTGGTCCTGATGGAGGTTTTCCTTCCTGGTTCTGGTTCTGATGGAGGTTTTCCTTCCTGGTTCTGGTCCTGATGGAGGATTTCCTTCCTGGTTCTGGTCCTAATAGAGGTTTTCCATCCTGGTTCTGGTCCTGATGGAAGTTTTCCTTCCTGGTTCTGGTCCTGGTTCTGGTTCTGGTTCTGGTCCTGTCTGGTCTGGTGTGTGGCAGCTCTGTGGGCTAACGTCGTTAGCTGTGGACGGCAGTAAAATCAGAGAAAATCACCAGCATGGATCCTGATTTCTATCACAGATGTAAAAAACGGTTCCTTATCGTTATTTATGCCTCCATTTCGTCCCAAACGGCCTCAGTGTGATTTCATTCAGAGCTCCCCTTCAGCTGACATGATTTGCCGTCAGGATTCGGTTTCATACGGATGACGGGGGCTTTTGATCCTGCCTTTGTAAAGTGGGGGCCCGTCCGGGCGCCTGCTTGTCCTCGCTGCAGAATCATCCACTTCGAAGCCGCGGCCGTATCCGAGCGCCTGGACTCGCTGCAGAATCATCCACTTCGAAGCCGCGGCCGTATCCGAGCGCCTGGACTCGCTGCAGAATCATCCACTTCGAAGCAGCGGCCGTATCCGAGCACCTGGACTCGCTGCAGAATCATCCACTTCGAAGCCGCGGCCGTATCCGAGCACCTGGACTCGCTGCAGAATCATCCACTTCGAATCCGCGGCCGTATCCGAGCGCCTGGACTCGCTGCAGAATCATCCACTTCGAAGCCGCGGCCGTATCTGAGCGCCTGGACTCGCTGCAGAATCATCCACTTCGAATCCGCGGCCGTATCTGAGCGCCTGGACTCGCTGCAGAATCATCCACTTCGAAGCCGCGGCCGTATCCGAGCGCCTGGACTCGCTGCAGAATCATCCACTTCGAAGCCGCGGCCGTATCTGAGCGCCTGGACTCGCTGCAGAATCATCCACTTCGAAGCCGCGGCCGTATCCGAGCGCCTGGACTCGCTGTCCGTCCTTAAAGAGATTCAGATCCTGTTTCGCTTCATGCCTCTTGTTCTCTCGGCATCATTAAAGCAAAACAACTGTGCTGAGTAAATAGTCATGGAAACGCAGAAAGGCCTGCAGCTGAACGCGGAGGCCAGCCAGAGTTTTTCCAGCCCCCCCCCCCTCTAAAACCGCCGCTGCAGGCTGCATGCACCGCACTCGTCCTGACCTCATCCTGACGTACAAAGCCGAATCTAAACCAGGCTGCGTACAGACAAACAGCTCAGGGTGCCAACGCAGGGAGAAAGCTAAAAACGGCTGATTCAATCAGGAATGCTGTGCGAGACAATGCAGGATGTTTATTAGATTTCATTCTGAAGAGAGAAAGAAAAAGAAAAACACGGAGAACAATGAGAGTTTGTCAGAATAAGAAAACCCAGCTGTCTTTGAGCGTCTGCGTTAAAAGTTTAAAGGTGATAGCTAAAACTTTTACATCAAATCTGTACTTTTCCGGTAACTCTTTATAATAAGTGCACAATATTTAGCATTTATTAGTATTAATAAATACTGAATTAATCATTTATAGATGTTCCTGTTGTAGATGTTATATTCATCATTAATAAGCACATTAGTTATGAGTTAGCAAATCATTAATTCATCGTTTATAAAGCATATTTCTGACAGAAATACTCATTATTACGAGGTTTATAAGCACAGTTGTAGATGTTATATTTATCATTAATAAGCACATTAGTTATGAGCTAGCAAAAAATTATTTATGAAGTATTTTTCTGACAGTTCTCATTAGTAGATACTTTATAAACACATTTATTAATGTTTTCTACAATGTGTTTAATAATAGTGTTGTCATACAGTTAAGGTGGATTCATCTTTTTACAGTATTTGCATCACTTACAAACCATTTTAAAGTTTTTTATTTATGTTTTTTACTTACATACAGTGTTAAGACATGTACTAACGGTTAGTAAACATGGTAGTAAATAATTTTATTACAAATTTCTTTTCCAATCAATGTTCTGTAAACAGTTAATTATACAGGAATTCATTCCTGCAGGTAGTTACGAAGCATTTGCTGCAGGATAGCGGCCCCCCAGGACCAGAACTGAGGACATTGCAAGACCACAACTGGAATGATTAAATTAAATCAGATTACACTGAATTAAATTAAATTAATGAAAAACACATTGAAAATTTAAAGAACTAAATTAAATTTTAAAAAACACATTAGAAATGAAGAATGAAGTTAATGAAGATTATGACAGAAATATGATTGTTCATAATAAACTGGACTTATTATTATTAATAATAATAATAATCTGAATGATTTAAATTATTTAACTAAATGAAATTTTGTGTTAAGGATTGAATTTAAACTAAATTATATTAAAATATAAAATAAACAAATAAATCAAAGTGTATGAAGCACAAGAAACTGTATTATTTTAATTAATTTTTTTCTATGAAATTATAAAATTTAATCAAAACGGATGAAGTGACATCATTTTAATTTTAATTTAATAACTGAAACCAGGTTCGAGTCTTTGGGAAGATGTTCCTGCAGGTTCGTCTCTGCAAGCGTTCGTTCCACTCAGCAGATGCTGGAATATCAGCTGAGTTTAAACGTCCCACGTTCTGAGGTCCAGTGAATGCAGCATGATGTAAAACTTGGTGGAGATGAAGATGTGGGGGCTTAAACGTCCCACGTTCTGAGGGTCCAGTGAATGCAGCATGATGTAAAACTTGGTGGAGATGAAGATGTGGGGGCTTAAACGTCCCACGTTCTGAGGTCCAGTGAATGCAGCATGATGTAAAACTTGGTGGAGATGAAGATGTGGGGGCTTAAACGTCCACGTTCTGAGGTCCAGTGAATGCAGCATGATGTAAAACTTGGTGGAGATGAAGATGTGGGGGTTTAAACGTCCCACGTTCTGAGGTCCAGTGAATGCAGCGTGATGTAAAACTTGGTGGAGATGAAGATGTGGGGGCTTAAACGTCCCACGTTCTGAGGTCCAGTGAATGCAGCGTGATGTAAAACTTGGTGGAGATGAAGATGTGGGGGTTTAAACGTCCCACGTTCTGAGGTCCAGTGAATGCAGCGTGATGTAAAACTTGGTGGAGATGAAGATGTGGGGGCTGGATAATTCTGTTAATCCCTATTTCTGCCTGTTTTCCACGCCTCAGATCGTAGCTGATGAATGACTCGTTACGTCCGCCGGCTCCTCTGTGCTCATTCAAAGCCTCCGTTACAGTCGGTCAGGGTTTAAATCCCTGTTCTGCATCGACTTCTGCAGATAATGTGGAAGAAACAAGCATCTCCAGCTCTGGTCTACCAACACAAAACGAGAAAATAATATCTTCATATTGTCTGTAATATTCCCCTTTGATAAGAATGAGTCCAGACATCCTGATGGTTTATGAACACGTTTTAGTCCTTAAAGCTCCAGAGAGCAAACGTGAGATGCCGGGAGTTCCTGGAATGCAGCTCTGTGGTGGGAAGTTCATGTTTCTGCTCCTTATTTATTTAGATCTTAACAAATGAGAGTGTTTAGTGTTGTTTATGTGTCTGCTGAAGTCCAGCCTCTCATCAGCTTGCAGTTCGTGTTTGGACGGCGTCTCAGCGCCCGTCCTCTGTCCTCACGCCGTCTTCAGACCCAATAAATAAATCTGTGTTTTCTCTGAACGTCAGCCCGACCATTTCCCGCTTCGTTATGAGCCTTATGGTGCGAAGAGATATGATTATTCACTGGAAAAGAAGATGGAAACAAGTTCAGCTCCAGCTCAGAAAAATAAACGGGGTCGTTTTACAGCTCGTTAAAGTTTCTTCATGTGTTCGGCGGCGGTTTTTCTTCATGTGTGAGAACAGTAGCGCGCGGCCTTTCCCCTCTCGTTAATCTATATTCAGGTGAAGTGTTCAAACATCTTCACTGAACCTCGGCTTTACGGACTCGGCGTGGTGAGACCTGCTGAAGCCGGCAGTCTGTGGACGCTGCTGTAAATCATCCCAGTACGTTTAACTGGTTTAGATGTTAAACTCCAGTCTGACGAGGAACGCTGCAGCTGTTTCTGCTCTCTGAAATGCTGCATTCCTCTAGAAACCACCAAGCACACATTCAACATCCTGAAACCAAAACCGGGCATCTTTGCTTATGAATATTTGAGTAAAGCCGGGTCAGAACCCGTCTCAGTTCCTGGTGTCAAAGATCCAACCAGGTGGAAAAGTTCCTCAGAGACTTTACACATATTAACACGAAGGAATCACACAGCGAGTCATGATGAGAATCTCCCGTTCCACCTCATCGTGATGAGAATCTCCCGTTCCACCTCATCGTGATGAGAATCTCCCGTTCCACCTCATCATGATGAGAATCTCCCGTTCCACCTCATCGTGATGAGAATCTCTCGTTCCACCTCATCGTAATGAGAATCTCCCGTTCCACCTCATCGTAATGAGAATCTCCCGTTCCACCTCATCACGATGAGAATCTCCCGTTCCACCTCATCACGATGAGAATCTCCCGTTCCACCTCATCACGATGAGAATCTCCCGTTCCACCTCATCACGATGAGAATCTCCCCGTTCCACCTCATCATGATGAGAATCTCCCGTTCCACCTCATCGTAATGAGAATCTCCCGTTCCACCTCATCACGATGAGAATCTCCCGTTCTACCTCATCACGATGAGAATCTCCCGTTCCACCTCATCGTGATGAGAATCTCCCGTTCCACCGCATCGTGATGAGAATCTCCCGTTCCACCTCATCGCGATGAGAATCTCCCGTTCCACCTCATCGCGATGAGAATCTCTCGTTCCACCTCATCTTGATGAGAATCTCCCGTTCCACCTCATCGCGATGAGAATCTCCCGTTCCACCTCATCGCGATGAGAATCTCTCGTTCCACCTCATCTTGATGAGAATCTCCCGTTCCACCTCATCGTGATGAGAATCTCTCGTTCCACCTCATCTTGATGAGAATCTCCCGTTCCACCTCATCACGATGAGAATCTCTCGTTCCACCTCATCTTGATGAGAATCTCCCGTTCCACCTCATCGTGATGAGAATCTCTCGTTCCACCTCATCATGATGAGAATCTCCCGTTCCACCTCATCACGATGAGAATCTCTCGTTCCACCTCATCTTGATGAGAATCTCCCGTTCCACCTCATCGTGATGAGAATCTCCCGTTCCACCTCATCTTGATGAGAATCTCCCGTTCCACCTCATCGCGATGAGAATCTCTCGTTCCACCTCATCTTGATGAGAATCTCCCGTTCCACCTCATCGTGATGAGAATCTCCCGTTCCACCGCATCGTGATGAGAATCTCCCGTTCCACCTCATAACAATGTGAATCTCCCGTTCCACCTCATAACAATGAGAATCTCCCGTTCCACCTCATCGTGACGAGAATCTCCCGTTCCACCTCATCGCGATGAGAATCTCCCGTTCCACCTCATCGTGATGAGAATCTCCCGTTCCACCTCATCATGATGAGAATCTCCCGTTCCACCTCATCGTGATGAGAATCTCCCGTTCCACCTCATCGTGATGAGAATCTCTCGTTCCACCTCATCGTAATGAGAATCTCCCGTTCCACCTCATCGTAATGAGACTCTCCCGTTCCACCTCATCACGATGAGAATCTCCCGTTCCACCTCATCACGATGAGAATCTCCCGTTCCACCTCATCACGATGAGAATCTCCCGTTCCACCTCATCATGATGAGAATCTCCCGTTCCACCTCATCATGATGAGAATCTCCCGTTCCACCTCATCGTAATGAGAATCTCCCGTTCCACCTCATCGTAATGAGAATCTCCCGTTCCACCTCATCACGATGAGAATCTCCCGTTCTACCTCATCACGATGAGAATCTCCCGTTCCACCTCATCGTGATGAGAATCTCCCGTTCCACCGCATCGTGATGAGAATCTCCCGTTCCACCTCATCGCGATGAGAATCTCCCGTTCCACCTCATCGCGATGAGAATCTCTCGTTCCACCTCATCTTGATGAGAATCTCCCGTTCCACCTCATCGCGATGAGAATCTCCCGTTCCACCTCATCGCGATGATAATCTCTCGTTACACCTCATCTTGATGAGAATCTCCCGTTCCACCTCATCGTGATGAGAATCTCTCGTTCCACCTCATCTTGATGAGAATCTCCCGTTCCACCTCATCACGATGAGAATCTCTCTCGTTCCACCTCATCTTGATGAGAATCTCCCGTTCCACCTCATCGTGATGAGAATCTCTCGTTCCACCTCATCTTGATGAGAATCTCCCGTTCCACCTCATCGCGATGAGAATCTCTCGTTCCACCTCATCTTGATGAGAATCTCCCGTTCCACCTCATCGTGATGAGAATCTCCCGTTCCCACCGCATCGTGATGAGAATCTCCCGTTCCACCTCATCATGACGAGAATCTCCCGTTCCACCTCATCATGACGAGAATCTCCCGTTCCACTTCCATCGTGATGAGAATCTCCCGTTCCCACTTCATCGTGATGAGAATCTCCCCGTCCACCTCATCGTGATGAGAATCTCCCGTTCCACCTCATCATGATGAGAATCTCCCATTCCACCTCATCGTGATGAGAATCTCCCGTTCCACCTCATCTTGATGAGAATCTCCCGTTCCAACTCATCGTGATGAGAATCTCCCGTTCCACCTCATCATGATGAGAATCTCCCGTTCCACCTCATTGTAATGAGAATCTCCGTTCCACCTCATCATGATGAGAATCTCCCGTTCACCTCATCACGATGAGAATCTCCTGTTAAACCTGGAAACTCCGAGTTTGCTTTTGATCTTTAACGTTTTTAGAAACATTTCTTTCATACTCTGAAATCTGACTTCATCTTCAAACTTTAAAAAGAGATAAACTTTTTACCTCATGTCATTTTTTCTCACTGTCTTCTCCATGTTTCATCCTGCTCAGCACATCAGATGAAAATCCGTCTTTTGGCTAATTCTGGGTTTCTTTTCTAACCACGTCTTTCATGTGTGTTATGAAGCTGCGTTGTCTCCTTCAGAACGCTGTGGGCAGCAAACTGCTCTTTAACCAGTAATCTGATTAGCAGATAAACCAGAATAAATCCCATCTGCATGCATGTTAAACGGGAACGTCTGTTCTCTTGGCCTGAACTCGGTTTGGGACGGTTGTGTTTGAGGAGCTGCTGCCTCCTTCCAGCCTGCAGGTGTTACCTGCTTTCTCTCCTCCTCATTTTAATTAACTGGAGGGGATAATTGGGCGTGGCTCTCTTGATGAAATAATTGGTTTAGAAATGATCATTTTAAACAGCCGCGTCAGCATAATAAAACCAATCAGACCCCCTACCCCCTCCCTGCAGATCTGGTCTGGCTCTGCTGAGAGCGAGGCTGGAAAAGGCTGTCGAGTTCGCTGGCATCAAGCAGCTCGTGTTACCGGCAGAGAGGGAAAACTCCCATGGCTCTGCCAGTCCGGAGCGCTCACGCTCACATGCAAACGCTGACTTCACTTTCCCCCGACATAACAAGACACAGCGGAGGCTGGAAAATATTCTAATCCTCCTTTCTTCTTCGTCTTCTCTGTAATGGATGTTGCTCCGTAGTTGTGAAAAGTCCTGCAGAATCAGGTGTAGAGTTCATGTCGCGTTGTAATAACTGCTTTCTGCCAGAAACCAGCGGGTTCACTTCGGTCCCTGAACGCACTCCCTACAACCTGGTCTCATCCCGACGGCAACAGAAACCTCATCTGGCAGCTCCTCGTTGTTGTTATTGAAAATCTTTGTGGTTTTGGGTTTCAGACTGACTCGGTGAGATCACTGACAGGAAACTGGATGCTGTGTTCAAGGACTCTGGTTGTGGGTGGATACGAACATATGGGGTCCAGTAGGTCGCGTGAACTACAGCAGGCGTAGCCAGAGCGAGTGTTCGGCCTGAGACAGGCTTGGATCCACTTCAGGGACTGGAATGTAATTGTCTCTTAAGTTGAGTGTTTAGGTTTAGGCATTAACGGCTGACGTGTGGAGGCGACGGCTCCTCCGTGCCGCTGGTTCAAATCCCAACCTGGTGACCTGTGCTGCATGTCCGTCCCCATCTGGAGGCGACGGCTCCTCCGTGCCGCTGGTTCTGGTTCAAATCCCAACCTGATGACCTGTGCTGCATGTCCGCCCCCATGTAGAGGTGACGGCTCCTCCGTGCCGCTGGTTCAGGTTCAAATCCCAACCTGGTGACCTGTGCTGCATGTCCGCCCCCATGTAGAGGCGACGGCTCCTCCGTGCCGCTGGTTCAGGTTCAAATCCCAACCTGGTGACCTGTGCTGCATGTCCGCCCCCATGTAGAGGCGACGGCTCCTCCGTGCCGCTGGTTCAGGTTCAAATCCAAACCTGGTGACCTGTGCTACATGTCCACCCCCATGTAGAGGCGACGGCTCCTCCGTGCTGCTGGTTCAGGTTCAAATCCCAACCTGGTGACCTGTGCTGCATGTCCGCCCCCATGTAGAGGTGACGGCTCCTCCGTGCTGCTGGTTCAGGTTCAAATCCCAACCTGGTGACCTGTGCTGCATGTCCGCCCCCATGTAGAGGCGACGGCTCCTCCGTGCCGCTGGTTCAGGTTCAAATCCCAACCTGGTGACCTGTGCTGCATGTCCGCCCCCATGTAGAGGTGACGGCTCCTCCGTGCCGCTGGTTCAGGTTCAAATCCCAACCTGGTGACCTGTGCTGCATGTCCACACCCATGTAGAGGTGACGGCTCCTCCGTGCCGCTGGTTCAAATCCCAACCTGGTGACCTGTGCTACATGTCCACCCCCATGTAGAGGCGACGGCTCCTCCGTGCTGCTGGTTCAGGTTCAAATCCCAACCTGGTGACCTGTGCTGCATGTCCACACCCATGTAGAGGTGACGGCTCCTCCGTGCCGCTGGTTCAAATCCCAACTTGGTGACCTGTGCTACATGTCCACCCCCATGTAGAGGTGACGGCTCCTCCGTGCCGCTGGTTCAGGTTCAAATCCCAACCTGGTGACCTGTGCTACATGTCCGCCCCCATGTAGAGGTGACGGCTCCTCCGTGCCGCTGGGTTCAGGTTCAAATCCCAACCTGGTGACCTGTGCTGCATGTCCACACCCATGTAGGGTGACGGCTCCTCCGTGCAGCTGGTTTCAAATCCCAACCTGGTGACCTGTGCTACATGTCCACCCCCATGTAGAGCGGCGAGGTCACCTCCGTGCTGCTGGTTCAGGTTCAAATCCCAACCTGGTGACCTGTGCTGCATGTCCACACCCATGTAGAGGTGACTGCTCCTCCGTGCCGCTGGTTCAGGTTCAAATCCCAACCTGGTGACCTGTGCTGCATGTCCGCCCCCATCTGGAGGCGACGGCTCCTCCGTGCCGCTGGTTCAAATCCCAACCTGGTGACCTGTGCTGCATGTCCGCCCCCATGTAGAGGACGGCTCCTCCGTGCCGCTGGTTCAGGTTCCAAATCCCAACCTGGTGACCTGTGCTGCATGTCCTGCTTCCCCATGTAGAGGTGACGGCTCCTCCGTGCCTCTGGTTCAGGTTCTAATCCGAACTCATGGTGACCTGTGCTGCATGTCCGCCCCCATCTGGAGGTGACGGCCTCCTCCACGTGCCTCTGGTTCAGGGTTCAAATCCCAATCTGGTGACCTGTGCTGCATGTCC
>JALJCO010006422.1:0-10620 GCA_023101725.1 Atherinomorus stipes | reverse complement strand
CTACTACTACTACTACTACTACTACTACTACTACTACTACTACTACTACTACTACTACTACTACTACTACTACTACTACTACTACTACTACTACTACTACTACTACTACTACTACTACTACTACTACTACTACTACTACTACTACTACTACTACTACTACTACTACTACTACTACTACTACTACTACTACTACTACTACTACTACTACTACTACTACTTTTTTTTTTTTTTAAAACGGCCTCCATCCATTAGGAGTTGTGTGATGAGGTGCCCGCTTCCCCATTACACAATTCGTTGGCCCCATCCCCGCCAACGACTGTAGCCGCCATCCATCTTTATTTATACACAAAAGAAAAAGTTATACATTTTTAGTTACATAAGGTAGTTTATGCGGCTGTCGACCACCGTCGCCTCGAAGTCCAGGTCTGCAACTTGCGTTGTTTTGGGTGCAGGCGTCCTGGTTCCTCTGAGGCACACCAGCGCTGATCTAAGAAGGGAAAAGGACAACCTGCACCTCATCCACGCCACGACACTGCTCCTCGGCTGCTGCTTCTTCTCAGCGAGGACCTCGGCCAGTCTTGCGTAGAAACACTGCGCACGCTTCCCCATGCCACCCGACGTCGTGAAGACAAGCGGCGTGAAAGATCCCTGGTCGACTCCCTGGATCCTCGCTTCGTATAACCGACACTTCTCTCGTTCGTTCCGACTGTGGGCTGCTTCAAGGGTCAGTTCTCTGTGACATTGGGCCATTGGATCGAAAATCCTTACGTCAAAGTATGCCCTCTGTCCTCGAGTCCAGAACCCTCTGGCGCTAACGTCCACTCTGGCATCCCCTGACGTGTTGGCGGAGCGTCCCGCGAGTTGTTCACCCTGCATCGGGAGAAGCAGGGGCTCCACCGCCACATCATGGCACACTTCTTTCAGCATCTGCGCCGTGATGTCTCTTACTTCGTCATGTCTCATACAGACGAAGCCTCCTTTCTTGCAGATCATGGCGTGATTTTGGTCAAAAGTTGTCCCGCATGCACAGGTGCTTGGAAGACCATCCACTGGCCAGCCGTACCTCAGGGCAATGGCATCCGTAAATTCCTTTTTGTTTAGACTGAAGCCTTTAACCCTGATAGGTAGAGTGGTTAGCCAGTTGGAAGCGCCCACTTCTTGTGCCATGGAGAGTCTTTTCCTTGTCTCTTCAGGTAGATCTGTAATCAGACTTTGCATGATGTCTTTTTGTCTGTTTTCTCTGCTTCTGGAGATCTCATTCTTTATTGACCTTATGTCCTGAGGGCTGTCTTCCCCCATCATCATTTTGGTCTATAATATGTCTCGTAAGTGTGGCTGTGAGTTTGAGTGAGTTGTCAAACTCAAGACTGTGCTATGTTTTGTGGATTAGTAATGCCAAGGCCACCCAATCTTGGCGGCAACTTACTACTACTACTACTACTACTACTACTACTACTACTACTACTACTACTACTACTACTACTACTACTACTACTACTACTACTACTACTACTACTACTAAGACAAGGGGGGTGAAGCTGCCCTGGTCCACTTGTTGTACTCTCACGCCATACCCCTCATCTTCTCCTGTTCGTTTTTCTTGTGGGCAGCTTCCAGGGACAGCGCACGGTGACTACTACTACTACTACTACTACTACTACTACTACTACTACTACTAATTTTTTTAAACGACCTCCCTTCGTCTGGAGTTGTGAATATATTTTTAAGAAAAGTGGGGTGAAGAAATGAAGAGGGGGAGAGTGAAAGGTAAAGTGTGAAATGATGAAGGAAAGTGTGAGAGTAAAAGTTGGTGGGCCTTCCACCTTGCTTTGTCTTTTTTTATTTTTTATTTAGTTTATTTTGTTTTTTTATTCTTCTTTATTGTGTCTTTTTATTTGTTTTATTATTTGATTTATTTTTTGTTATTATGTATTGTATTTTATTTATTTTGTTTTTAATGTGTTGTATTTATTTTTTATTTATTATGTGTTATTATGTTGTTTATTTTTGCTTTTTGTTTTTTGTTTTAGCTAGCTAGCTATTTTAATGTTGGTTATGGTTGTCATTATAGCGAGCGGGCATGAACATTAGTTGTTAACTGGAGTTGGAGCGTCTGGCGACGCCGAGGAGGGGCGGCAACCCTCCGCTCTTCTGCTCAGGATCTGAGTGGCGATGGTGCTGGAGCGCTGTGATTGGTCGAGGCGCGCCCCGTTTCTCTAGGTGTGAGTCTGCAAAGTTGGTGATGCTCGCTGTAGTTTTAAGTTTCTTTTGTTTTGTTTATTTTATTTATTTATTTATTTTATTTTTTATTTATTTATTTATTTATTTTTTTTTTTTTTAGTGGTATACTGGTAGAGGTGGGTTAATTATTTTACTGAGGCTGCTTGGAAAGTGCTTGTGATAGTTTTCTATGTGTTCTCTGTTCTGTGTGAGTTGTGTGTAAAGTGGAATTTGTTGTCTTTCTATTGTTTCCCATATCTTTGTAGCTCGGTTGTGAAGTCTAATGTTTATTGGTTCTATTTTTGCTAGTTGGTGTAGTTGTTCTGTGTTAAGTGTGTATGGGTATCTTTGGTTGTATGCAAATCTGAGAGCTTTGTTTTGTGTTCTCTGTAGTTGGCTTATTTGATTTTGGCTCATAGTGTGTGTTGGGATTGGGGGATAGTCAAGGACAGGGAGGACGAGTGTTTTTATTAAGTGTACTTTTATTTTTGTTGGCATAGCATGGAATCTGTATAGTTTGTTTAGTGTTTGTGTTGCTTGATTTTTTCTTGCTTTAATGTGCTGGTAATAACCTGAAGAAGCAACATTTAAACCTAGAATTTTTCCATTGTGACTTGTTTCATATATGTTGTCATTGTGTGTTATTATTTGTTCATTGTTTCTGGCTCCTAGTCTTATTACTGTAAATTTATTTATGTTTGTTTCTATTTTCCAGTTTTCTTCATATTTATTGATGTTTTCTATTTCTCTGCCTGCTCTTCTTTGAGCCATTTGTATAGATTTTCCCTGTACCCTGAAATTTGGGTGATGTCGTCAGCATATGCGATGTTTGTGCCTGTAAGTGGGGGTGGTAAGTCTCTTGTATAAATGGTGAATAAGTGTAGGGGACAAGACGCTTCCCTGGGGGACTCCGCAATGCAGATCGAAGGGTTGACCCAGGCATGAGCCAAATCTCACTCTGGCCCCTCCTGTCATCTAGGAAATCACACAAAAGTCTTTCCAGGATGTCAGGAAGTCCCAGATGCAAGATCTTATGCTTCATGCCCAGGTGCCAGACTCTATCGAAAGCCTTGGTGATGTCCCTCAGGACAACGTGACACTGTCCCTCAGTCTGCCTTGTTTTGTGCCATAGTTTCTGTGGCTAAGTGCCAGAGCTTGTGTGGTGGAGCGACCTCTGGGCGGAAACCAAACTGAAGTGTGTTATGTAATTCGTTTTCTTCGAGGTGTATTTTAATTCTAAAGTTAATAATTCTTTCAAGTATTTTCCCGGGTACTTCTAATAATGAAATTGGGCGGTAGTTTGTTGGGATTTTTATGTTTTTACCTTGTTTTGGGATAAACTTTATTGTTGCATTTTTAAATTTGTCAGGGAAGTAGCCTGCTGATAGTGTTGCGTTGAAATATTTTTTAGTCTTGTTATGGCTTCTTCAGGTAGTTGTTTTAGTATTATTTTATTTATGCCGCTTTCTCCTGGGCAAGTACTTTTCATTCCTCTAATTATGTTTATTATTTGTTCATTTGTTATTTCAAATGTTAGAAAGTTGTTGTCTGTGTTAAGTCTGTTTTTATCTCCTGTATGGTATGGAGTTATTTTGTGTTGATGTTGGCGTAAATATTGTCTTACTCTTCTTCTGTTTCATTTCTTTCATCTAATTCATGTTCAGTGTATATTTCTTCCCATATTTCCCTTAATAGTTCTTCCTTTTCTGTGTCTTTATAAACTTTTTCTCCGTTTTGTTTGGTGAAGTATGGTGGGTTGGAGGTATCGGTGCCCATTAATTGTTTAAGTTTACGCCAAAATATTTTTGGTTCTTTATAAGTGTCCACTGTCTCGGTGACTATTGTATTCCAGTGTCTGGCACTATCTTCTATGAGCATTCTGTGTAACTGTTCTCGTGTTTGTATATAGGTTCTGTATAATTGTTGTGTCCATCCTTGTGTGTTGAGCTTCTGTTTTTATTGCTTGGTATTGTATTATTAAGGTTTTGGTTTCGTGTCTTAGTGTTGTATGTGTTATGGTTTTGTGTGTTGTGTATGGAATGTTGTTATTTATGGAGTTTTGTATTGTATTGTACCAATCTTCAATGTATTCGTCTATTTCTTCAAGTGTAGGGTTTTCTATTATTTCTGGGTCTCTGTATGTTTCTTTTATATCTTCTTTGAAGTTGTTCCAGTCCGCTCGCTTGAAACTGGGACGAGGGAGACAAGGTATTTGTGTTGGTGTGAGTGATAGTGTGCAGATAATGGGGATGTGATCACTGGTGGTTAGGGGTCCTTGTGTAATGTGCATGTTGTGGTATGTGCGTGTGTTAGTGAGTATGATGTCTGGTGTTGATGAGATGTTTCTTGCGATGTATGTTGGAAAATGTGGTCCTACGTGTCGTACTATTCTGTCTTGTATTAATCTGTTTATTTGTCGGCCTTTAGTATTCGTTGATCTGTATGATAAAATGGGATGGTTCGCATTGAGGTCGCTTAACATATAAACTGGTATATTTCTTCTAAAGACTCTTAAAAAATCGGGAATGGGGATGAATTGTCGTGTCGGGGGTTGGTATAGTGTAGCTATTAAAATGTTTCCAGTGTTAGTTTCTATTTCAATTGCTAGTGTGTCAGATATGAAGTCGTCGTATAGCTTGTATTTTATGTTGTGTTTTATGGCGATGGCTGTTCCGTCTGTGTGTGTGTGTTGTTTGGTTTTTCTTGTGTACTGTGTATCCGTATATTTTAAGTGGTTTGTTATTAGGTACTCCGTGACTGTTTATGAGAATAATGTCTGCGTTTAGTGTATTGTATGTGTGTGTAAGTCCAAATCTCCTCTCCTTCCAGTTCAATACATTATGTTGTACTATTTTTATTTGGTTCATTATTTCTTATTATTTTCTTCCTTAGTCTTCGAGATAGTGGCTTGGTGTCTGTGGTGAGAGGTGTGGTGGGTGAGTTATTTGTGTGCAGTGGGGGAGGCGTTTGTGGAGGGGCTGGAGTGTGTGGATGTGTTTGGGGAGCTGGTGCCAGCGTTGCTGGGGGACGTTGGAAGTGTTCGGTGGTTACGCTTTGCGTGTCTTTTTCTTCATTTTCTTCTTCTTCTCATTTTCTTCTGTTTCTTCCTCAGTTTCTTGTTCTTCCTCATTTGATTCTTCTGTCTCTTCTTCTTCTTCTTCTTCTTCTTCTTCCTTGTATTTCAGGTGAGGGGGTTCTGTGTTTTTGTTGCCTGTGTGGTGTGAGTAGGTGTGTGGGGGATTTCAGTGGGTGTTGTGTGTTGTTGGGGGGGGGGTTGTGTGTTGTGATCTCTTTATTGTTGGTGTTGTCTGAATTCTTGAGTTTATTGTGGCGGGATGGGTAGGTTTAATATGGCTCTTGAGTTTGGGATGATTGGCACATTTATTTTTGGAAAGTTGTTTGCTTCCAGTAGTGTGTTTAATGCTTCTTCATAGCATCCCTGGAACTTCAATGTTTGCAATATGTGCGTTCAGGATGCAGGTCATTATTTTGTGGGTTGAGTCAGTTGTTATTATGTTTGTTGTTTGGTTTGTTTTGTGGGTTGTGTGTGTGTTTGAGTTGGTTGCTACTGCAGCTGTATGTGGCATCTCCTTTTTTTTTTTTTTCTCTTCTTTCTTGTTTTTTACAATTTCTTTCCTGATTGGGGCATTTATATGCCAGGGTGCGGTGATTTTCCCGTCAGTTTATGCATTTTTGTTTTGTTTTAGTGCATGCGAACCATTTATGTCCTTCTTCCCCGCATTCTGAGCATATTTGATAAGTTTTTATCTTTGGGACACTGGCTGGTGAAATGTTGGTCTAGTGCATAACACCTCATGCATGTTGTGACTGGGACGTGTTCTTCTTCTTCAATTTGGTGGGGGGGAATGGACATATTGTACATTCTGGATCCCTGTCTCTTTTGCCTTTTTGGCAATGGCTGCCTGTTTGAACTGTATTTTTATTATGGGTTTGTTTGGGAATTTGTATACTTCCTCAATGTTGTCATTTGTGAAGGGTTTACCCTGTATATTTCATTTCTCAATTTCTTTCGCGCTGTTCCTGGTGACCTCGTCTGGGCAGTTGAACATGCAGTACAGTTCTCTTTGACTTTAAGTTCAGGTGGTGTTACACTAGTGAAATCCTTGGTTGGCGAGGGCTGCTTGGCATTCTGGGGCGAAGATCGTGTC
Source organism: Atherinomorus stipes (assembly GCA_023101725.1). Taxonomy (NCBI): domain Eukaryota; kingdom Metazoa; phylum Chordata; class Actinopteri; order Atheriniformes; family Atherinidae; genus Atherinomorus; species Atherinomorus stipes. Next base: position 4,231 of record JALJCO010006422.1, on the reverse strand, counting down.
CTGCTCTTCTTGTTTCAGAGACGGTTATGATGTAGCCATCCCTTACTTCAATGATGTTGGTGGCAAAAACTTCTTGGTTTGCGAGGATTTCTAGGAGTTTTGTTTCGCTTCTTGCTGAGTTTTTAACTTTGGTTTTTATTTTAATCCTCGCCATTTTGTATTGTCATTCATATATAAGGGATAGTGTAAGAGAAAGGGCCTCCCTGCCTAGATCTCGCGGTTGCTAAGCGGTGGGGCACCGGCTACTAATAGCCGTCGCTTACCCCCCGCGAGATCCCTAACCCTATACGGGGTGCTCTGCTGTCACCGGGCTTAAGGCAGCCACTTAGGCCCCCCGCGTGGCACTGCCCTTGGGGTTCACCTTCACCCGATGACGGCTTCTGGAGCAAAAAGGCCTGAAATGAAAAGTTTTAGTTTTGAGAGAAAGATAGAGGAAGGTAGTTTGGGTGAAGTAGATTTTTCAGGTTTGGTTAGGTTTTTTTTGTTTTTTTGCCTGGGCGGAGGCTCTACCCAATGGGGAGCACACTCCCGATACACAGGCTGGCTGTGGCAGAACTGGGTAAGTTAGCAGGTGTTTAGCCAGCAGAGCAGCTCACATCGCTCGCCCGCGAGAGCTGTTGCTGGCTACCGGTGGCGCGGCTCGCTTCCTCTGCGCTGCTCCCGAGGGAGCGGAGGTGGCGCGTGGTTGGTTGTTGTGAGGAGAGAGCGGGGCTGTGGTGTTGCTGCTAGGGTTGCCAGTCTGCGTCTGATGTGCGTTGCGCTTAAGCTGGGGCTGAGGTTTAACAGTTTAACAGTTTAAGAGTTCTTCAAAAAAGGAAGGAAAAAAGAGGACAGGACGGCGAACGAAACGAACGATAACGAACGAGACGAACGAGAAGGGGGGACGAAAGGGGGGAAAATATAATCAGAGGAAGATACAAAGCGCCGGCGCCGCAGCATTATATTTTTTATTTATGGATATGGGATTATCTAATTTTATATATCATCACAGTTCTTATGGGAAGATGGATTTTAAGGAGATACCCGCGTAAGATTGGCGGACGAACACGACACAGCCGGGGGGGGGGGGGGGAAATAGAAATCGGGGTCGCTTTGAGTCTGTGTGTGTGTGAGTGAGTGGGTGAGCTGGAATGGATTTGGAGTAAATGGGTTGATATAAATTATGTTGTGTGGACGGGGAGTACAAAAATATATATTAATATGAAGATGTGGACAACACGGATGTTATTTACAATGGTGACGTTCATAGTTTATAATATTTCTTACAATGGGCATCAAAATTATCACATGGTATGGCAACGTGATGTGTAAGGGTATCTGGCAGGAACAACTCCATAGGGGCCCCTCAAACTCCCTTATTTGAGATTTATTATGTTATATAAAATTGTGGTAACTTAAGGAGCAATATACGACGAGCAGGAACGCCCCCGTAAAGGGGCCCTCAACTGCTCAACAATATAAGATAAATAATGACATAATTGTAGCAAAATATATATATTAATCTGAAAATTGTTTATGGATACATGGTATGGTAATGTGGGGGTGTAAGGATATTAGGCAGGAAAACGCCCCCTAGGGGGCCCTCAACTGCCTTATTCGCTCTCTCCGCTCCCACACCATGGCCCGAGCTACACCCCGCAGACGCCTCGACCTCTCCTCAGGGGAGGAAGAGGCTGGATGGACCCTCGTCGAGAGGAAAAGGCGACGACGACGGACACCACCTGCAGCAGCGCCCGGCTACCGACTCTACCGCGTGGTCGGGCACAAGGAGGAAACGGCTTTCCATGCCCTTCGGCGGCTGGAGAGGGAGCATCCTGACCTTCGGGTTAGGGTGTGGGAGAGGTCCGGGGGGGAGACTCGCGTCAAACCCCTGGATGAGGACGCGGCTTTTTTCCTCGCCAGAGCTGCGAGAGAACCCGCATTTGGCATCAGCCTTGCTGAGGTCGAGGGCAAGTCGCGGGGTGTCGTTCTGCGGTACCCCGTGGCCCAGTCCCTGGACCCCATCTTGGCGGACCCGCGTGTCACCTTCGCAAGGAGGCTGACTTACAGCGCGGGTCACGGTCGCAGAGAGCCAACGCGGCAGGTTGAGGTGTCTTTCCGGGGAGCCCTCCCCGAGACTCTCGACCTTGGCTTCTGGGGGGTCTTCTCCGTCAGGAGATTCAACCCGGAGCCACTGCGGTGCTTCAAGTGTCATGCTTTCGGGCATGTCCAGAAGTACTGTAGGCGGCAGGCAATCTGCGGCGTGTGCAGCGGAAAGCATTCCACCTCACAGTGCATCGAGGCGCTGAGGGCCGGCGTGAGCCGGGCTGCACGATGCCCAAATTGCGGGAAAGGGCATCATGCGTGGTCCCGGGCATGCCCCGCGCGGCTGAGGAGACTCCCCCTCGGCCTGCGCGGGAAGTTTTAGACACCTCGCCCCTTGGAACCCGCAGCCCCCAAAGCCGCCCCTCGCCTCTCCCCCTCCTCCGGTACAGAAGGCTGTGGAAAGTGCTTCCTCCCAGACCACACCAGCACCCCTGCAGGAAGCAGCCAGCCAGTGTCCAGCCCACGACTGAAGAGTGAGGCTGACACACAGACCCCCAAGACTGCCCGGCGCGAGGCCTGGACACAGACTCCAGCGCTGCGAAGGAAGAAGGACGTGGTGACACAGACACCACCCACCAGAAGATCAATCACTCTCGACTCGACCACCGTAGAGAGCGGACCTCCTCCGCGCTCTCCTCAGCCAATCACCATGGCCCGCGCTGCACCCCGCAGACGCCTCGACCTCTCCTCTGCCGGGGAGGAGGAGGAAGGCTGGACCGACCGTCGACAGACAGCGCCGGCGACCACCGCCACCACCACCTGCACCGCACTTACTACCGACTCTACCGCGTTGTCCGCCACGAGGAGACAACAGCTTTTTCCACGCCGTCCGACGGCTGGAAAGGGAACACCCGAACCTTCGAGTTCGAGTGTGGGAGAAGTCCGGGGGAGAGACATTCGTCAAACCCCTGGACGAGGACACTTCTTTCACTCTCGCCCGCCTGGCGAGGGCGGAGGCAATTGGAGGCATCACCCTTGATGTTGCTGAGGGCAGGTCCAGGGGTGTCGTTTTACGATACCCCTTACACCAGTCTCTCCAGCCCATCTTGGAGGACCCGCGCGTCACTTTCGCAAGAAGGTGTACAGTAAACGCGGGTCACTGCCGCAAGGAGCCGACGCGCCAGGTTGAGGTGACTTTCCGCGGGCCACTCCCGGAAACCCTCGACCTTGGTTCCTGGGGTGTTTTCTCCGTAAGGAGGTTCACCCCGGAACCCCTGCGATGCTATCAAGCTGTCATGCCTTCGGGCATGTCCAGAAGTACTGCAGGAGGCAGGCAATCTGCGGCGTGTGCAGCGGGAAGCATCCCACCTCTGAGTGCATCGACGCGCTCAGGGCCGGCGAGAGCCGGGCTGCAAAGTGCCCCAATTGCGGGGGTCGACACCACGCCTGGGCCAAGGGCTGCCCTGAGCGGCTGAGGAGGACTCCCCCTCAGCCTGCCCGGGAAGATTTAGACACCTCGCCCCTCGAAGGAACCCGCAGTCGCCCCAGAAGCCGCCTCCTCGCCTCCTCCCGCCCCTTCCCCAGTACAGAAGGCTGTGGAAAAAGGTTCCTCCCAGAGGCGGCAACCAGACCGACCCACGGCCAGCAGCCACCAGTGAGTGCCCCCAGACCACCAGGAAGGACGGCGCCACGCAGACCACAGGAAGAAGACGGACGCAGCCGGCCCAGGAAGCGCCAGCGACGCCGGCCCACGCACCCAGGAGAGAGGCAGCACGCAGACCCCGCGCCCACCGACACCAGAGATGCAGAAACCAGCCACCGAGACCCCTGCCACCCGTGAGAACGGCAGCCAGACAGTGAGGACGGACATTGTCCTCTCGATGGAGAGACTATTCGAGGCCTTGACCGCCCTCGAGGCCCTCAGTCGCACCACGAAACCTCTCCATGGCCAGTTCTACGACCTTCCAGAGACCGCAGTGAGGAGAATTTTCCGGGAGAGGTGCTGCATCGCCTTCCCCTCTCGAGGAATACAAGCAGAAGACCTCAGAGAGCACAGAGACCCCAACGCCAACAGCCTAATCTGGAGTAGTGCTTCGGTGACCACAACAACAAGACTGAGCTCTGCCGTCAAGAGGCAGGGCACCCATCGACCTCAAAGAGAGGCGGGCTGACCCATAGCCCGCGGGGATTCAAGCTCCCCAAAGAA
>JALJCO010006421.1:0-43378 GCA_023101725.1 Atherinomorus stipes | reverse complement strand
AAAGTACGATGTATTGATCAGTGATGGATGCTCCTCCATCTGGTGTCTGCTGGCATCTGTACTGAGGCATCCAAGTACAAAAAAGCCTTGTACTGGGATGCCCCTTGGACCCACCTGTTGAGGTGGTGGGAGAGAAGAAGATGAAGCCAAAGCTCTCATCAATGATGGACAGCTCCCCACCTTACTGCCACACTCCCCGACTGAACACTGACAGCTCTGCAGAGCAGCAACAGGCTGCTTCATTCAAAGGGTGGTTAAGGAGCCTTGATTTTTGCAGCAGTTAGACTGGAAAACAGCACTTCTTCCAGTACACCACAAACAGGTGCAATAAAAGTAAGTATAATTGATCAGTATACATATTTTTTCAAATGTATTTTATAATTTTTAAGAGTTTTCTGTGGGGAATCTGCATGGTGTCTGCATGTTTTCCATCTATGCATGGGTTCTCACCTGACTTCCTCCCACATTCTAAACACATGATGTCACACTGATTGAGTCTTAATTCTAACTATGCATGAGTGTGTCCAGCTGAATGTTTGTCTCTCTGTGTTGGTTCTGTAATGGAGCAGGAGCAGCTCCAGCCTCCTCATGGCCCTGCATTTGAATAATCCTTTCTTTAAAAAAAAAGAAAACAAAGTTTGTTTATTTGAGATAACCTGATATATACACAGTTTCCTTGTAATAACTGGACAATTATCTCATTATCATGAGAAAACGCTGTTTGAAAAAAAAAAAATGCAACCATGACCAATCTGGGCTTCTGTACTTTTTCAAACATGTCTTTCAAAAGTTTTTTTTTGTTGTTGTTTTTGAAGACCATAATTGAAATCAGAGGGGCAATTGCTTTAAAAATGACAACAATTTCAAAAGAAATTTCTAAAAAAGAAAGGAAAAGGAAAAAAAAAAAAACAGGACATAAAACAAGAAATTTCTCAAATATTAGACTGAAAATATTTGTGACCTGTTAGTCATATGTTAAGTTGCTATTACTATTTTGCTTTTTCTTCACTGTTTTTATTGCGTTTCTGAAATTTAATTGTTTTCCGAAAACCTAAGATATGCAATCTGGTTTTTAAGATATTTTCATTGCGTTTTTGTCTAAGAAAATGTCTGTTTTTGTTTCTTTTTTAGTAAAAAGAGTGTGTTTTCTTAATTTGCTTAATTACTGCATTGTTCACTCGTATGTTTTGCCCCTTTGTCATTGTGCTGATTGATTACCAGGAGGAAGATGGCACATGTATGTCGTTCATGTAGTTTCTACACTGCAGATGCATTTAATCATCTGAGTTCAATACAAAGTTATAATGTTAAAACAGGGTGAAAGGAACAAATAACATTTCTGCACAAATCATTAGCAGACCCACTGTGTATTCCTGTTACTGCCCTTTATCCATTACTTTATTCATTTTATCTCTTATAGTTTTTGCTTGTTTGATAAACGATGACTAAAATAATAATGAAATAATAATAAATAGTAATTAAATTTTCATGGCATCTTAATTTATTCACTCTTCTCTTGTACCAAAAGCATAATCATAAAACCTACAAACAATACGTACATGACAGCATACCTGAACATTTGCAACTAATTAAGTTGCAAATGTTCAGATTAACTGTAACGCAATGGAAAAGCTGAAAAGCGGATAAAAATCTTTGCCCCTCTCGCTGGAAACAGATCTCTTCTTTGAATTCATACACAACCCAAGTCGTTTCACTACATCTCACAGATAAGGAGATATTGTGCTCTGGCGTTGCATCAACACAGAGCTTTAGTGTGTGACAGAGTCCTTTCTTTGTCCTTCTCTCACTGTGCACTGTTATGTTTTGTTCCAGTTGCTCAGAGCGGATGTCTTCCCCACAGCCCTTAGTCTTGCATCGCTTGCTCTCTCTGTCGCTCATACTTTCTGGGCCACTGGCTTTCATTTATTTGCTGTCATCCAAAACCCCGACCAACCTTCCACCTATTTTTCAAGCAGCAATTAGATAACTCCCACTATCAACGCAGCAGCTGACTCGGTCTGAAAAATTCCTTCTCAGTAGATGTCCATCTTTGAAAGCAGTGACCACAGAACTGATGCAGCGACAACACAGTCAACATTGTGCTAGTTACACCCTGCAAAATTACATGAACACTGAATAGTATGACAAGGGATGAATAAATAACAGAGCTCACATTGTGGTTGTTTTTCCTGCGCCATTGTGGCCAAGAAAAGATGTGATCTGATTCTCATAGAAGTCCACACTCAGTCCGTCCACTGCTAGCTTCTTGCCAGTCTTGTAGATTTTGACAAGATTGCGAATCGATACCCCTGCTTTCATATTGGGAGGCGGCATCTCCAGATATTCTTCAGAAACAGATGTTAACATTTATAAACAGAAAAAACATGCAAAGCTGGAAATGCATTTTAAAAAGCAAAGCTATACAGAAATGTAGCTCTTATACCAAAATATACTCTGGCCAGGGCACAATCACCAAAATGTTTTCATCTAATAGTGATGTTAACATCTAAATATATGGTTCCATCAGCTGGATTTAAGCAGTTAAACTGTTACATTTGACAAAAACAAATTTATTACCGCTTTCTTATCAGATTCAAGTAGTATAACTATTTATAGTAATTCATATTTTAATTCAAAAACTAAAATAAAAACGACTTTGATTGCTGAAAGACAAGAAATAACCAACCTCATGAACTTGCATGATTTTTTTTTTTTATCAAGTTCCTGACTTTCAACCTCCCCTCCCCCCTTAAAGCACCAAAACCTATTATCACCTGATGTGGCAAATAAGGCGCTAATGTTTGTTTGCAAGCCTTCTCAGTTCACATTCACTTATTATTAGACCTGCGCTCCCTCCAGAACATGAGCAAGCTGTTGAACATCTGACAAGCTCATTAAAAACTGGGTGAGTTTTTACAGTTAGACTACAGAAAACAAGACTTGGAGGTAAAAAAAGTAGATTTTACCATCATGTGCGCCGGAGTCTTTCAGCAAAGCTGTGTCACTTTTGGTTGTTGTTGATGTCCCACACCAATAAGATGAAGTGAAAGGGAAGTACCACGGCTTGGGAATTCCATATTGTCCTGAAATCAATTGTGAAGAATGTGGCTCACATTTTGATACTTGCTTCACTCAAGGAAATACAATACTTTAAATTTCAGTCCTGTCTCCTGGCTGCCACAAACCCTGCATTAACTAGAATGAGAAAAGCATGAAAACTGGCTAGTTAGGAATGTGACATTTGGTATTGATTTTTTGCAAGAAATTCAACCCTAATGGTAAAAAAAAAAAAAACAGTTTTTAAATCACAGCATCTCTGAAACATCTGTGAATGTTCTCATTCATCCAGCTCATGGTCCCCAACGTAGGCTGAGTCAAGTCAATTGGACTTACATGAATGTTTCTCTTCTTTGACATCGATGGCCTGTTTTACTCAGTGATGTAGTTGGGCTTCTTAGGATGGACCAGATTCTGTTGAGTAAAACTGGTTCATCCTACTGACCTGACTCCACACTCAGCTGTGGATGGCTCGACTTGTATGCAGTTTAGAGCAGTGAGGACTGCAATGAACTGGGGGAAACTAAATAACTGCTTAACGCAACACAGGTAAGCCAAACCTTTCAGCCACTTCTCCACTCTTTTCCTTCATCTTAATTATTTGAGAGGACTGCAATTTCATCTGTGTTGAACAAAACAAAACGCAACAAAACATCGGTGAAGTGAAGGAGTTTGTGGCAGATAATGCCTTAAGCTGCGCGCAGTTGCCCCATCACTTCCATTATATTGGACATACGCTGATCTCAAGTGGATCTAAATATCTCCCGAAGGAATTCAAGTTGCACCAAAACTGTCTGGGTGAGTAAATGAACATATATCATGCTAGAAAATAGGTCCAGATTGAAAAAAAAAACTAACTTCCCCTTTAAGGCCCAATTATGCTCCATGCTAAAGACAGATACCAAGCTTTTTATCCACCTTCTGTGTTTTTTACATGCGTAACTTGGTCTGCTTTCACAGATCTTACAGATATGTAGATCAACGTACAGCAGAAAACAGAGTAAAACCAGAAAGCGTGGGGGCAGTGTTGAGCAGTACCTAAAACCAGCAAAAGGAACAAAGAAAAAAAAAAGCACAACGTATTCAGTGGCTACAAAGACTATACCCGTAGCTACTGCACTGGTTCTGTTTGTCTCTCTCTGAGAATGCACATCATCAAGATGTTCTCCACTGTCACCATGTTTACTGTTGTCTGAAGTGGGTGTTGCAACTAAGAGGGGAATTCTGAACTCTTCACTGCCCTCTGGAGAATACAGTCGTTACCTTACAACCAATGTAAAGGACGGATGGAAGTACGGGGTCGCTGACATTTGACATTGAACTTACAGTATATATGTAAAGGGAGCATCAACAATCTTACAGATCATCTCTCCCTTACCTACAATAGCATCCTTCCAGCTATTCCATAGAAATTGATGACACCTTTTTTACACTTTAGCCACAAAGGAAATGATAGACAATGGTCACTCTAATGACCCTTCAGATGTCATAACTCTCAGTGACATTTGAAGTGAAATCTCAAACTCTCTCCATCAGAAATCAAGAGGCTCTTCTGGATGAGCGTGAAACATCTCTAATATACCAAACCCAGTCCAGCTGACATGACTCAACTTGACTCTGAAAACATTTGTCGAATAGCAAAGTTGCAAGATGTTCTAATGACACAATTCCAATTAATCTGCCTGAAAAACTTACCTGGAAAGATGTTTTCTATGTACCATGTGAGCAGCCAGTACAAAGTAGCATCAAACAGCATCATGATGATGGACACGATGAAGGTGTAACGTTCCCCCTCTTCAGGACTCTTGTCAATATTGTGCCACTGAATGCCAATGCCTTGCTCCTCATACTTGGAAAAGTTCTCACACCCGTAGCCAAACGCCACACATGACAACAAACTCTGGGAATGAAGAGACATACAAAATACAAACATTCATGGTTAAAAGAGCGGCTTGAGAAAATATGGTCTTCACATAAAGTTGGGATTATTTTGATCTGCAGTAGTTGGAGTGAGCAGATGGTTGTGTTAACAGACCACACTGGAAAAAGTTGATTGCAGGGAAACAGACGTGCTCACATCCTGAGTCGTGCGTGCTTGCTTTGTGTGTTGTTGGAGTCAAGAGGCAAGATACTTTGGCTCATAAATCCAACAAAAAAATAGACTTCTGTTTTGTTTTTTGTTTTCTGAATTGAACTGATATTATTGATGGCATATAAGTAGAATAGTTTTACTATAATTAATATGTAAACTAGGTTTTTTGCACAGCTAGAAACCAGTTTTGCTCACAAATGTAGTTTATCATCATAAAAACTGCTTTAGTCGTCTTATTTACTGTACATTTCCAAAAACATTGATCAGTGTTGATGACTTTAAGGATTATTTTCTTATATATAAACCTAAATTGAAAAAAATGAGCCCATAATAATCTTTAATTACAGAATTAAGGCGATGTCATGAGATAATATTACCAGCCTGAATAAACCATAAAATGCATCTGTTGCAAACAAAGATTTGTTGGATCTTTCATACAGAAAGGAAACTACAAATGATGCTTTGCCCACAAGACATCATCTGCCGTGGCCTCTCATACGGCATCACCATGTTGCCTGCCAGCTGTTTTATCACACCTCATTTGCTCGCAGCATTTATCCTTCAACAGAAGTGTTTGCTGAAGCCTGAGAGACAAATCATCACGGAGGCCCGATGTTACACTGCCACACTGAGAGGCTCTGCGGTGACGCCAAACCTCTAGCCTGGCTGCAAACACTGCCGGCAACTTCCTGTGCTGTCCTCCACTGCCCATCTGCCAATCAGTCTGTAGATGAGGGGAGACAGGGCCAGGGGCCAGTGGGCACCCATCCTTGACCTCTGTATGAATGGCTGACAAAACAACAGGAGCCACTTCTTTTGGCTGCTGTGAAAAAGGGCATGAGTCGGGGAGGCAGACAAAACAAGCCCCCGCTATTGAACACATGTCAAACTGGAGATTTAGCCATCATTCAGCTGGCTGTGGACAAAAACCATTGTTAAGAAGGAGAGTAATGTAGGTTTCTCCTCTTTTTTTCCGACAGGTAGGGCTGGAGTGACTGGCAAGGATCACATCAGGGACAAATGGTTCTCTGTGTGAAAAAAAAAAAAAAAACGCAATCTTACATGAGAGTTTCATGGTACAAAGTCTGCACCATGATTCTAAAATAAAAAAGAAAATTTAAGAGTTGCAATAATTAAACTATTAATCCTATTAACTTTTCAAGAAGAAGCATCAATTATTCCTTTATTTCATTCATTTTCAGATGTGAGGATTTGCAGCTTGAACACATTTGGCTTGTTTGTCACACATGAAAAGCGAAGTGAGAACATCATCTCCAGGAAACTGCACAGTTACAGCTGGATGCTTAAAGCAGACACAGCTTGGGATTTTTGTCGCCTCCGTACTGCCTGCTACTGAACAAATGCTAAAATAGCCCGCACCACTTGTAATTGATGATGAAAATAACCTTTAATTAGAGGCCTAAAGGAGGCCATACAATGTGTTGCATTTGCTAATGAATGTCAGATGAATCACATGATTTCCCCTAAGAAATTCAGGCTCAACTTTCATTTTGGGAAATTATTATTCCTTAAACTTTTCCAGGACTGATCGCTTAATTGAAAACCTCTGGTTTTCAAAAAAAGAAAGAGATTTTCAAAGAGATGTAAAAACTGCCCTTTATAAATTCAGGTAATCTTTTTAAATTCTATTCGGATTGAAAAACTTCATTATCAAGGACAACGTGGGGGAGGATCTGCATGCCTTGGCTTGATGTGGTTTCATTTGAGCTTGGAGCAATAGAGAAAAATGGCACAGGGACGGACGTGTCTCTGATAAAGTGGAGGGATGAACTGGATGGTAGTCTGGTCAGAGGAACATTGCTCATGCTAATTAGAGGGCCAGAGGGCTATCCATCCAACTAGAGCAGGGGAGAAAAATCTCACCGCCATGGGGAGACCCAGTAATGGCACTTTGTAGAGAGATTAAATAAGGTTTCCTGTGTTTCATATGTAAAATGCCAGCCTAGTCAGAGTTCAGTCTTTAGAAGGCAACTGGCTGAAAAGTTTTCCCTAGAAATGAATTATGTTGGAGGACCTACTCAAGGGCATGCAATTTCAGCTGATATGATGGTGTCAATTTTCAGCAAAAACAAGTGTGTGAAGATGAAAGTTGACAGCAGAAGGGACTTCTGTCGGGACCCAGAGCAAGATAGTGTTTCAAATTGAAAATAGAGGGAAGGGAAACATGAGAGTGGCCACACACACCTGATACCGCACTGCTGAAGTTGACATAAAAGAAAACATGACCTGATTAAAATTCTTGGAGGATGCATGTGCACACACTACAATGAAGATTCAAGATTTTGTGTGCTTTTGTCTGCAAGAGACGGCTTGAGGACAAATGATACCAGCAGCAGCATAAAGGTCACACAGAAAGGCTACGCTGAAAGTTGAGCAATGGTACACTATTTATCTTTATCCCTCAGAGACTGCGAGGAAATCCCCACCTTCCTCCCCATGCATTTGTTGTCTTCTGTGCAAGTGTTGATGTTTCTGTCAGTTGAGTTACCGACTTTCACCAAAACTCTCCATGTTTGTGGGATATTGTGCCTGAAGAAACACTCATGAATACTAACAACATATCCATCCAGCAATTCTGTTGTAATTTTGAGGTCACTGGACCCCTTAATTCATTTGGAAAGCTCACAGCTCACACTTTATCATCTAGTGGCTTGCACAGACAATGACAAATCCCAAACAGATATTACTGGCACAAGAGGTGAACTCGCTTCCTTTCATAATAAGCAGAGTCAAAGAAGTCAGACTTGTGCCTGTTAGGGTTTAAAAGGAAGATGAAATGGATACGGAACAAACAACTGTGACGGGCAAAGTGTGATTAAGGCAGTAAAAACATAACCTTGGAATGGAGCTGAGATTAAAAATTGGTGCTCATGTATGATAACAGCAGGGGGAGATATTAAAAACCATGTCAGAGCTAAAGATGGACTTACCACGGCAACCTTGGCCCCGAAACTCATGACGTCCCTCCAGGCGTAGCAGAGGATGTGCGGCAGGTAGAGGAGAAAGTAGATGAGGCCACCGCACGCCGCTGCTAAGTTGGCCTTAGAGAAGAAGACGCTAATGAAGAAGCACTGAGGAGATGGTGGCCAGGCAGAAAACCAGCAGGAAGACAAAGACTACAGAGGGGTCACTGTATTGCAGGACTTTGCCGTACTGTGTGAAGAAATTTAAATAAATGAATGGGGGGAAAAAAAGAGAGAAAAGTTAATTTCAAATACACTTAAAAGCTCCTTAAGGTAGAAGAGGTCAAATAAGGAAAGTCAGAGAATGTGATTGTAGTAGTTGATTTTCTTTGAACACACTTGTCTGAGTTAGCCTGGAGACTATCTGTGAATTCATATTTCTTCATGTGACTGGCCCCAAATTTCCATCTGGTCACTCCTGCTGTTTTGATAAGCTTCCCCAGAATGTGCAGGGGAGCAGCATCGAGGCATACCACCCATTTAATTTCTCTGATTGGCTCCAGACTAACTCACTTTCGTGCATTTATATGGCTACGTCAGGCCAGGCAGAGCAAAACATGATCACAACTTTGAATACATCCTATAGTTGTGCATTCTAAAGCAGATTAATATTCAGTTACGTAATGTTTCAATCCTTAAACATGTCAATCTTTTACTGTGCCTGCACGACAAAGGACCGTCCTCCAGTTTTAGAGAGCTACTTGTGAATCTATCATCCTGATACTGATGCTTTCTCTGACACTACTTCAGAGCTGCTTGACCTGTCCAGATAATGGTGCTATTGTAGCAGATGCAATTATGATCATTACAATGGATGATGTATTCATTACAAAAACCTTAAATTTTTCACAGGATAAATGAACTCTAGTACAAATTAGCTTGTGTTAAGTCCCAGTCAGCTCAACATCATCATTACTTTGAAGTAAATTCTTATCACTTCATGAAATGCGAAGGTCAAAACTCTCCAAAAGTAGCATTGGGTCCTTTCTAAGCCTCTGTCAAATCATTATGAAATCACCTTCAGTATAAGAGTAAGCATGACGGCACTGATGGCCAGCGGCAGCACACAGGACACAGCCCAGCTCAGCCAATAGATGGCGCTTCTCAGCCCCATGATCCTCACTGTCTCCTTCAGCCTAGCCTCTTTCTCAGCGACAATGCCCTTAACAATCATGGCCACCGAGTAGATCCAGGCTAGAGTCATGTACAAGGGGAGAGAGCTTGCCAGCGTGCGCAGAAACCTGAAAGGTGGAGGAGTCAGACCAGAGAGACAATGACCCCATTTACACCTTTGTTTTTAACAGGTAATCGGTACTGGGATGTTTTATCTGAAGGATTTATTTGTTGATGAGGCTTTTCATTCATACCATATGCTAATACTTTTTTTTTCCTTTTCTTTTTATCTTGCCTTTGCTTTTGTTCTGGCTACATCAAAAACACCTACGGTGGGGAGACGGACAGACACAGCCATCTCCTGCATCACCCAAATAACGCTTCAAACATATACAAAGAGTTAGGCTTTGCATATAATAACTTACAGTAAGTATTACTTTCATTAGATATGAAAGGAGAACTGACAAAAGTGCATTTCTGGAAGGAAAAATTGCATCCAGTCATGGTGGGCCTCAGATTCTAAGAAATGTTTGGTGTAGAAAGGTCAGTGCTGGAGACTGATAAGTTGTTAGACCTGTGAGAAGGGGGTCAGGCAAGAGTCTATCACACAAATGTCACACAAAGTTCCCGTTCATATATTTTGTCTTTGAAGCTTGCATCGAATGTGCTACTTCTCATACAGCATATTATAAAGGCGCCTTGAAGATTTCCATCACAGGCTCGTGTCATTTTTGCCAGTGATGGGGTCACATGTAGTTTTTTTTTTTTTTTTTTTTTTACTTTTGCCCATCTTGACTGAACAGTCAAGGGGAAAAAATAACTTTTTTTTTCTTATTATTGGGAAGGAATACTGATTTCACCAACTATGAATGTCAGATATTAATAAATAAATAGTAAATAAATAAAGTGTGATTAATACATTCTTAAAAATTTTTATAAAGTACAAAAATCTAAAATATTTAAGTGGTTTTGTGATGGTAAAACAAGAGAGAGCTATCCCCAAATTGATGATAGTTTTTGCAAAAAGAATTTTGTCAACAAAATCCTTGCTTCAGCTGATTTAATGTGGGAGTCATGTGTGGGAAAACACTAAATAAATCTGTCTGGATGCCAAAGCGTAAATGCATTATCTCCATCATAATGGAGTGAAAACAAGTGTAAAATGACAGAGGACTCAGGTGCAGATGACAACACTGGTTGTTGTCAGACATAATCCAGATACAGCCTTATGATGATTACCATTTGATTTGCCATTATTATTAATGTGCTGAAAATGGCTGTGAAATTATCATTTAGAAGAGGCCTGTGATCTGAATTCTCATGCTGCTTGCTTGCTCCTCTAAGGCACTCAACTAACCCAATTTATTGTTATTAATGTTTACAAACTGTTGATGGCTTGCAAACACATTAGGCTGATGGGAAATTACATTTCACCCAGCTGTTCAAATATCAGTTTTTATTTACCAGCCACATTTTCCAATTACACTCCAGGAATTGATTAAGCCAATCTACAATAGTCATCATTTTTATTTCATTAAGTATTCCTGCAAAACAAGGAGCTGACAAAGGATGTGCTCAATATAGACCAAAAGCACAAAGCATTTTTCATACTAATAATTAATTAAGCAGAGGGCAATGCCGACAAACAAGGCTACTATATGCCATCAAACCATAGATTCTAAGGCAAGATCAACATTTTTAATCACAAGTCCGGAATTACAAGAAAACATCTAACATTTACCCACATGTCTAAAAGATTATCATGCCACTAAAAAGGAGCAATAACGACTTGGTAATGTTTGTCATTGCCTGTTTTCTGCTAGTAATTAGGCACATATGATGCAAACCTCCAACAGTGTATTGATCTTTAAGCCCAGCCATGTGTTTTTCAGCCAAATGGGACCAAAACTAACCATGATTGACAGCTAAGCTGATGCAATGTGTTTTTTACTATAAGAGGAATGGGACTTGAACTTTGTTCTGTCGTGTGACAGCGTTGTAACACGATCTTTCACGTTTTCCTTCCTTCTTCTTAGGTTTTTGAACTTAAAATAGTCATGCAAAATGTAAACCAAAGAAAACAAGCATGCAATATACAGTATGTTATATATTCAGTTTTGCATGAAAAGCATCAGTCTCTAAATACCGAAAGCCCTTGATATCAATTGTACAATCTCAATCAGGGGGAAGATAATGGAGGGGCGTCAGCTACATTGAATGAAAATGTCTGAGGATTTGTGCTCTTTCATATCAATGAGTATTGGCCATGTTTATTCTGTAAGATCAAACAACAGCTGACTGTTCATGTAATAAATCGTGAGTAAAATGCTTTTGTATCAACTCTTTATAACTGTTAAACTCTTCTCATTTCAAATTATTGGTAAAGGAATAAGTTAATAAATCTTTTACTTGTTTTTTATTCAACTTGCTTAACAAATCTGTCAAAAGATTTATGACCATGAAAGCTCTTTGTAACATAATTGCTTAAAAGGGATTTTGAAGATTTTTTAGTGAAAGCTTTGCAGCCTTTGAAATTCTTCTTTTTTATTTTGTTCATAGCATTACTGATGCGTTTTTTTTCGCCTTCATCTCTGTGGAAAAGAAACTGAAAAACTTTTTATGCAGTTAAACTATCCTGGCAAAATTCAGTGAAAAAATATAAACACTTTGGTGTGGAAAGTCATTAAGTACCAAAAGTGCCTCAAAACTGTCTGCAAGTTAAAATTTATAACTATATACAGGAGTTGCCCAAAACTCAATTTTGCACATCTTTTAGAAATAAATCTTATATGTTTTATTTATGCATTAATGACATATTGTTCAGTTCTCCATACCAGGAGCTCAGCAATGTCACAATAAATATAAATCTATTTGTTTACATTGGTCGACTGTATGCATGAGCTTGATTGCTTTTACATTACTGTAGATCCAGTTAATGTAAACAATTTTGATCGATTTCCTTTTACCAGTAGAAATGCTTACGCTTTTATATACATGCAATCGTTTCTTTATATCTCAACATTTTATCGTGAACATTGAAAAATATTCATTTTAACCTTTCAACAGTTATTCAAGCCCATAGATGTGGTCTTCTTGTTAAGCATGAGGTCTTTGTTCCACAACTGTTTCCCCACTTGAGGTCATTAGTAAGCAAATTAGACATAACACAATGTACTACATGAAACAACATTCAAGTTCAAATGCAGTAAAAGATGTGCAACAGTGGCTCAGGTGGTAGAGCAGGTCGGCCAATGATCGGAGGATCGGCGGTTCGAATCCCGATCCCCCAGCCATATGTCGTTGTGTCCTTGGGCAAGACACTTAACCCCCCTTGCCGTGTGTGAATGTGCCGGTGGTGGTCGGAGGGGCCGTAGGCGCGAAATGGCTGCCACGCTTCCGTCAGTCTGCCCCAGGGTAGCTGTGGCTACATACATAGCTTACCATCACCAAGTATGAATGAGGAGTGAATGAATAATGGACCTACTGTGAGCGCTTTGAGTTCCTGGATAGGAAAAAAAAGTGCGATATAAATCTAATCCATTATTATTATTATTAAAGATAATTCATTTCCATGCAATCATGAATAAAGGCAGCACGAAGCATTCCCTTTTCAAATTACAAAAGAGCAGGCATTGAAATCACAACCTCCGATTACAAGAAGTGAAATAAAATAAATTACAATCGCAGTTTTGGTCGCATAATTAATTAACCTACCAAGGCTGATCCGTAGAATTGCAGATAATGATCTGGGTTTATTAACTGGTCATGATTAACAACAGCAGGAGCATCAAAACACAAAGCATAAACAGATCTAGATCCTGAATGACCTGTGTGAAGATTACTTGGTTCGTTGAATTTTGCAAGATCCCTGTTTCGGTGGTTATTGCGCTTTTGATGAGCTGTACTTGTCTTTCTTAAGAGTGTTAATTTCTAGAAATCATGGCTGAAATTTAACATACCAATTCTCTAAAACATGGAAAAACATGAAAAACAAAGTTTATTTACACAGAAATCTACATATTTAGTGAATATTTTAGTATTTCTGTACTGTGGTTGGAAAACATTCTGGCCGTGGTGCAGAAATACTGTTACCTTCATATTGCATGCTTTGTATTTTGATATCTTCCACTCAGAGACTCTTTTCTACTGACCTTAACCATGACACTAATGAGTGCACAAGGAATTGTGAGCAGAACAATGTTCTCTGTGAGCCTTGCAGACCAGAGGGCACCGTTTTGAATGCCAACAGCACGCAGAACTTCCTTTAGTCTTAGTTCCTTCTCCAGTACCAGCCCTTTGATGATCATGCACACAGAATACATGAAGGCCAGCACCAGGAACATGGGGAGGATGCCTCCAATACTCTGTATGAAGCTGGTTGTAAAGGAAAGCAATCACAAAGATCAGATACGCATGTTCACAACGGGGGTGACAAAACGGTGACATGGAGGCAAAAACTGCCAGATGGGTGTGTACTTATGAAGATGCTAAACACTCAAATAGCTTAAAAGCAAACTGCTTATGCATACACTCCTGCTGAAAGTACATGACTGTGTAAAGGTTGTAAAACAATCATGGCTCTGTGGATAAAAGATGAGAAATTTTCTGAAATCTGTAATAGAATGTGCATCTCCAGGATTTAAAACACTTTATTATTATTATTTTACTTCTAACTACTAAAAACTTGAAGGTTTCACAGAATCAAAATGATGATATAAACAATCAAATACCAGAACTTACCACAAAAATGAAACACAAACAAACACTCAATTCACTCTTAGTGATAACTGGTTGCACTTATATAAGAAAATAGAGCCAGGTGGAGGACAGCAGGATGCAGAGAGAACAAACTTGTATTATATTCGAACGGCTGCTTTTTTCAACATTTATTTGCATTTATTTGATTCAAGGGGAACACATCTGATAACAGAATATTCACAAGGCACAAACTGGACAATCTGTGTTGCATTCATGTTTTTAGCGCCTATGAGATGTTATCATTTTTACGCTGAGCTAACCTTTATAAAGTTGGTGCATCAGCTCAATCGAGCATTTAGTGCTTCGCCTCATGCCAGAGATGATGTATGATTTGATGTTGTTACCACACAATAAGGCGATATTAAACTGGCTTCATAATGCCACCAAAATGCCATGTCAATATCTTCTCCACTGCCAATATAATAAAGTGCTTCCTTTGATTTATGAGACAGCGAAGGAGAGATATCAAATACATTTTGACAAAGTATTCAACACTGATGCTTGCATTTCCTAAGACATGATGCAAGCAAAGCACTGTTCAGCTCAAATGAACAGAAGCAGAAAGTAGATGTGCAGCAACTGGCAGAACAAAGCTCTCCTGTCAAACATTTTCAGGTAAACAACTGATCAAAGCACTTCCAGTACATTTGCAAGAAACGAATTCCTATTATAATTCTGGACAAGTTCTTTTTTTTTAAGCCTTGTTGAATCCCTGCCAAGCGGGAACAGTTCGCTCAAACATGCACTTTCCTTAATTGCTGGTTAGCACTGCATAAGTGGCTTATTTCAGAAGGTGATTTTCCATCATTTATTTGTTTTTCTTCCCCGTTTTCATTTTTCTATTCAAACAGCTAATCATATTTGCTATGATTATATTTTAAAGTGTTTATTTTTCTTCTTTTTTAAAGTCTTATTGCTGTAGGTTTCATTTCAATCAGTTCATAATGTCACATTTTGCAATTTAAAGACAAATCAGCTGAATTTCAGTTTTAATCTGCTCAGTATAGTTTAGTATAGAAAACAGTTGGAAATGGAAGTCTTACCAACATAGCTAAGGCACTGAGTCAGCTGCTCGGAGGGGAAGTTCATTCACATGAGAAGATGAATGAAAGAGAGATGCTTGTGTCTTTTTGAAGACACTTGCACAGCCCTCGTGGGACAGATCACCTTTCTAAAGAGGTTTCTAAAGCCACAGGAAAGGATCAGTTGACACAGAGTTTCTAAAAGTTAAGACACAAGGCAACTAAATCCAAAATCCCTCACAAGATTATATAAAACTGCCTCTTTGAAGAGACCACCAAATCGATACACCTCTAGAAATAGCTACCTGATACAGTACGCAAGCATCTTGTCAATGGAGGTAGGTCGCCTCAAATAAGAAGTGCATCAAGATGATTACTAATTCTGGTATTATTTCCTCCCTAACATCTTTGTAACAGCTGACAGCTTGTGTGAGTTAACTCCTGCGACTTCTTTGCCAGAGGGGAAGAGATCAGTCATGCACACCATGTCTGACACTGACAACCTTGCCACCAAGACTCTCCTGAATTATACATCCGCTGATCGATCAAAGGTGCTTAAGTAATAGAACCCGAGGCAGGCCTGTGTTGTGTGGCTCTAGTTACATTGGCAGGCTGACCTAAATCTAGGGAAGCTGGAAGACTGATTCCTCAGTGAATGGAGAGATAGCAGAGCTCCATGTCCCCAGAGGTTGGCATACTATGCCACCCCACCCGCTAAAAGAAAAAAAAAAAAAAAAATCTCCTGTCTTATTTTGAGCAAATATACCATTGAGCTTCTTGGCTGTCAAGCAGTGAACAATTACTGACGGGAACAGACTTTATTTTTCAAGTGTGGTTTCTTTGATTGCTGGTAGAAATTGTCTCTCAAGGAGAGAGTGCATGTGGGTTTGGCAGAAAAAGCGCTATAGCCTGCTTTGCACATGGCTCATTTTTTCTTTTATCTTAAAGGATCACACCTTTTACATGAGTATGAAAGCACATTTGTAGTATACTTTATACATCATTTTCCAGTGCAGTTTTACAGTCTGGCAATAAATTTATATGAAGAGAAAACTGTGAAAAAGGACAACTTCTGACAGTGATGCATGGCTTTTGTTATTTCTACTAAATATCGGAAACTAAAATGTGAGGAACTGCTATTTGTAAAAATCAAGAAAAAGCATCCTTTGACTTCCACAATGTGGAAAGTTACACATTTTCTACTCTTTAAGCTCATTTAACTTTAAATAGGAAAAAAAAAAAAAAACTGAATGAAGGTCCATGCATAAACTATTGCACCGTTATAGTTCATGTTATTTCAGTTCAACTTGTTGCATAACACTGTATTTGGTTTTATCCAGACTCATCTTATGTCTGACCCATTGCCCTCTCTGTGCCCTATAGAGCACATCGTTTCAAAGCAGTCGGGAAGAACAATGTTTCCAGACCGGTAATTTTACTGCAAGAGTTCAGGATTGGTTCCATCCAATCTGAGTGTCTTTTTCTTTGTACTCCCAGTATCTTTTAAATGTTGGCCAATTTAACACGGGATGTATATGGATTTAGTTCTAAAGTGGCTGTCATTAAGCTCCAATGCCCTAACTGATGGTGTCCCTGTGAGATGGCTGTGATTCTGGCTGGTTCCTCATCAGTACAAAGAATACGTAAAGCTCTGTTACAGTGACCCATCAGCTGTTGAGTGACTTGTCTTGCATTGTTACTCAGTTTAAGCAAACAGATTCTTTTTTTCCCCACAGTAACACCTCAAAAAGAATAATTCATAAAGTATAAATTGAACATGACTTAAGTTTCTAAGTAGTTACCTGAGCATTTACACTGGCTTATGCAAGTATGATGAATATCTCCCATTTTTTTATGCTGCTGATGCAGCTACAGCCATCAAACCCAACATGCTGATTCCAGAATACGGGAACCTCTTTTATCTAACGCCACTACAGCAGCAGCTGTACTAGACAAAGTCTTCTGAACCAGCTTGAAGCTTAAAAACAATAAAAACTTGTTTTAGATTCCATTCCAAGTGCACCATCACTTTAACTGCTTAGATAGTTGTGCAAATACTGCAGCATCTGTCTCAGGGCCTCCATCTGATGTTACAGAATGTCTAGTCTTAGAAAATGTCACTCAAGGCTAAATGAATAAACAAATCCATTAAGCATATCTCTTATTGTGGATTTAATCTGAGCATTAATCAGCATGTGGGGTGGCTACATGCTGTGGCTTTGCATTCAAAACCTTTAGCAAGATATTAGTGATCACTTGCTAAAATAAAGTAGCTAAGTATATTGTGTCTTAATTATCCCAATTAAACTAAATGTATGTACAGAAGGAGAAATTTCTTTAAACACTGGAATTAGAGCAGCAAAAATGATTTTTTTTGGCATAAAAGTGTCTGACAATGGGCAGTCATTTAAAAAATCCGGATGTGATCAGCATGCCGCTGCACATCTGCATTTAGTTTGTCATGTTAGATTTCCAGCTTACTCTATGTTACATATGCTCCTAGTCAAAAGCTTGGACACAAATTTTGACTTTACTTTAACACATTAGCTTAATAACTTTCTGGTATGTGTTTTCTCACATTAATATGAGCTTAGTGTGAATGTGGAAAACCTACTGATGGGGGACGGCACTTAAGGATCCAAGGAAGACATGCCTCTGATTCAGGAGTATGCAGTGATGCAGAGGCTGCTGATAAAGCACCAGTTTATGTGATATCAGACCCTGCAGGGTTATGACTGCATCCCACATTGTCACTGCAGAGCTCTGCACAGTGTGAATAAGAAGGCTGTAGGAGCTAAACCAGTTTGGTTATCTCAGGTTCAAATTGCCAGCAGGGTAAGCTGTGGTTGGTGGTTAATCAGGTGGGGTTCTGCCAAAAGCTTTAAGGAGGAAGAAAGGATAAATAAAAAGAAATGATTTCTAAAGCAGTTCTGATAATGAACTCCGGGGGTCAGTGGGCTGCTAACTGAAGTGGAAATATTGTTTGTGAATTTGAAAGGACAAGCGGAAAGATGAAAAGAATTTGATAAGGTCTCAGAGAAACTAATGGTGAGGGTGCCTTAGGCTACTGTCAAAATATCTCTTGCTGTATAAATTGTACATGATATGCTTAACATTAAATATGAGTTAAAATCTACCAAATTATTAC
This sequence comes from Atherinomorus stipes, assembly GCA_023101725.1. Taxonomy (NCBI): domain Eukaryota; kingdom Metazoa; phylum Chordata; class Actinopteri; order Atheriniformes; family Atherinidae; genus Atherinomorus; species Atherinomorus stipes. Next base: position 25,204 of record JALJCO010006421.1, on the reverse strand, counting down.
AATTTACCTTTAATTCCCAGAACAAATTCAGCCATAGTCTTTTGAAATATATTTTCATTTTCTATGCATTCACACTTTACTCTCACACTGTTATTTTCTGAGGCAAAATTTAAAACTAAAACATTCACTTTTTTCCACCTGAAATGAAAAAGAACAGCTATTGCCTTCCTTTCAGCTGGCCAAAACACAGTTCAGGATGAAAGTAATTACCATCAAAGTTCCTCCCCATCATGCCTCTCTGTGTTTTAGCGCATCTGCCTTTTGTGTGATTTCACTCTCAATTATTAATGGACGAAAAAGCAGTTTTCAAGTGTCAATAATTTATGGAAATGACAAAATGTCTCAGCAGGCAAAAGAGTAAATGGTCGAGAACCAGGGGTATTGCCGTGCTTTATGGCTGCTATTTATCTTTAGTAATTATCAATCCTTTGTTTTAGAAAGATGGGCAATGAGGAGATGAGGCCGGCATAAGCAAATAAGCCGTACCATGGCTTTCTCATTTCAGATCATTATCACAACAATGAGCTGTAAATGATAGTGAAATGGAAATTTTGCCTCTGAAGCTGTGCATAACTAGAACATATAAGAATCTGGTGCTAAATGTTCTTTTTTTGAATGACAATAAATTTTAAAACGTAAGAAAAATAGATGTAGAAAATTCAAGGGGCATATAAAGTTTTGAAACAACACAAACTACACAACGAATCAATATGACTGAAATTACACAGCATTCATGTCTTTCTTCTTTGTCATGAAAAACATGATATAATGTATTATATTTCAGTGTATTTCTGCAACAACCTGCTGGAAGCCAACATTCATTTTCAACAGAACACCATAAAGTCTGTTTCTTGTTGCTTTGGCCTCATTAAACACTTTGATCCAAGCGTCTCATCAAAGTTAATTCACTGTAAAAATGAGAGCTATCTAAAGCACATAATGTAAAACTTAGCTCTCTAATCTGTAGAACAGTAATATCCCACGGGTTGTGAATATTTTCTGTCTATGATTGTGTGAGGAAAGCAGTGCATTGTTGTTTTTAAATCTCTGTGGCAATTATATTCTCTCTTGATGGCATCACCGGGCTTTTCCTTTATTAATGGGGATCATAATGTTATGTTGATGGAAGTAATTTCCAAGACTCGGAGGAAATCTTGGCTGTGGATGATTCAGAGCGATACCAGATCATTTGTGTCCCAAGGTGAAGGATCTAACACGATAGAAGTTAGTGCTATCTATTGATACAAATGCAGCATAGATAGGGTGATACTCCCAGTAGTTGCTATGGTGCTCACTTTGATAAGAATGGAAGAAACTAACTCAGCTTGAATTATTAAAACAACAACAACAACAACAAATGTATTTCCTGCTATTTCACTAAAATCAATATTTTTTCCCACTCAAGCACACACTATCCATGTAATCTCCTTAGTTTATTCAATCTTTTCTGAAAGATTTCAGCTTGTAATTATTTATTCATTTTAAACAATGACGTAAGCAAGTGAGCACTGGGAACAAGAATAACAGCACATATATTCAAGAAAAGATAGGTTAAGACAAATAAATGGAAGCATCTGTCCACTGGGAAATCTGAGAGGGCTTTAGTGACTGCGAGGCCTTTACTTAGACATGTAGTGGCAGTGAGTGGCAGCTCCCCCGAGAGGACAAAAATGTATTACCTTAATACCTCCTTCCATCTATTTCTTTAATCACAAGTATTGTATAAAATAAATGAAGAAATAAACTGTTGTACTCACACATCATCCACAAAGCAAGGATAAGGCATTTGCTGGGCAAAGACACCAAGTGGTTGTGTCTTTAAAGTTTGCAGTCGGATAATGCCATGGTCAATCATATCCTGCAGATAGGCGAAGCCTCCCCATACGTAGCGCAGGTCATTGAAGGAGTTGTCTTTGGCTCCAGGAGACCATGACCTTAATAAAAGAAATCAGAGCAAAAAAGCAGGTATTGTAACTCACAACTTAAATAATCTAGACAAAGATTTTGTAAGTTATAAAATCACCAAACAACAAAATAAACAGTTTTATTGGTAGAGCAAAAAGGCTAAATCATATTAAACAGTGTGCAAGAACAGTACAGTGTACTGTACAGTACAGTGGGTACAGAAAGTATTCAGACCGCTCTAAACTTTTTACTCTTTGTTTCATTGCAGCCATTTGCTAAAATCAAAAAAGTTATTTTTTTTATTTGCACCCCATCTTGACAGAAAAAATCAGAGAAGTAGAAATTTTGGCAAATTTATTAAAAAAAGAAAAACTGAAATATCACATGGTCAAAGGTATTCAGATCCTTTGCAGTGACACTCATGTTTAACTCAGGCTGTCCATTTCTTCTGATCCTCCTTGAGATGGTTCTACTCTTTCATTGGAGTCCAGCTGTGTTTAATTAAACTGATTGGACTTTGTTAGGAAAGGCACACACCTGTCTATATAAGACTTTACAGCTCACAGTGTATGTCAGGGCAAATGAGAATCATGACGTCAAAGGAACTTCACAAGGAGCTCAGAGACAGAATTGTGTCAAGGCACAGATCTGGCCAAGGTTGCAAAAGAATTTCTGCAGCACTAAAGGTTCCTAAGAGCACCGTGGCCTTCATAGTCCTAAAATGGAAGAAGTTTGGGACGACCAGAACTCTTCCTAGACCCGGCCGTCCAACCAAACTGAGCAATCGTGGGAGAAGAGCCCACGATTGCTACAGTTACAGAGAGATCCTGGAAGAAAACCTCTTCCAGAGTGCTCAGGACCTCAGACTGGGCTGAAGGTTCACCTTCCAACAAGACAATGACCCTCAGCACACAGCTAAGATAACAAAGGAGCGGCTTCAGAACAACTCTGTGACCATCCTTGACTGGTCCAGCCAGAGCTCTGACTTACACCCAATTGAGCATCTCTGGAGAGACCTGAAAATGGCTGTCCACCACATTTACCATCCAACCTTACAGAACTGGAGATGATCTATTCGGATAAATGGCAGAAGATCCCCAAATCCAGAAGTGAAAAATTTGTTGCATCATTCCCAAGAAGACTCATGGCTGTACTCGCTCAAATGGGTGCTTCTACTCAGTACTGAGCAAAGGGTCTGAATATTTATGACCATATGATATTTCAGTTTTTCTTTTTTAATGAATTTGCAAAAATTTCCACATTTGTTTTTTTTTATGTCAAGATGGGGTGCTGAGTGTACAAAAATGAGAAATAAAATGAACCTTTTTGATTTTGGCAAATGGCTGCAATGAAACAAAGAGTGAAAAGTTTAAAGTTGTCTGAACACTTTCCGTACCCACCGTATATCAATCCCATCTTTAGATTGAATATTTAGGAAAATAGAAACTCAAGACAATAAACTACTTAATGCATAAAGTTAAACTTTTCACAGGAATCTCTTCTCAAAAGCATATTTTGACTTCATAGTACTTTTCTGTCATTTGTGGAAAGTTTTTGTTTCTCTTCACTTTATGTTCTGGTTTAATAGGCTCTTTATGAAGGAGAAAAAAAAGAGTCTAAATAAAAAAGATTAGGGTTTGCTCCAAATTTCTTACAGTTCAGTTATTGGGTTTGTGTTTAATTTTACCACCCATTACGGTAATTTGCTCTGTTGCCATCATCACTGTTATGCACTGTTGAGGAAAATAAATCATTATTCAATTTTCTTTTATTTCTTCTGCTTTTAAGCTGCTTAATGCTGATAGTACTGCTTAGATTTGTTTTTCTTTATTGTTGCTTGGTGCTATTATTTGCATGACTGTGGTATCCTGTAGTAACTCTTTATTTTACAGATCATAAAGCATCTGTTTAATTCAATCTATCAGACAAACTAAGCAGGCTGCCAAACCTATTTGCTTATTTGAAATTCAAGAAAGAAAAATATATTTTCTGAACTTCACTGACTCAAAACTGACTTATTGATGCTGTATTAGAGAGGTATTCTGACTGGTGACCAGGTCCACAAAGTCAAAGCAACTTCAACTGAGGTCACAAGTTGAGTAAGAATTAAGACGATTTCTATAGAAACCAGGATCGGTCATGCTTAAAAAAAAAACTTTTTTTTTTTTTTTTTTGTTTTTTTTTCAGATAACATTCCAATGATGATATTCTAAGTTAATGGATTAGCTTTTTACAATAAAAAAAAATAAATAAGAAAACAAGAATACAAAGGCTAAGAGTGTAAAGAGTAAATTTTGTAAACATCACTGTCTCAAAATAACCAAAATTTGTTAAGATAATCTTAATCTTAATTAACTATTCTTTAAAACTATGATCAAAACAAACAGGTCATTGCTAAAAGTTCAGTAGAGCCACGAAGCACACATTCACAAATACTGACCTTACTCTTACAGAATCAGATGAAATAAACTAGCAGTTATCTATCGAATTAGGTGATAGCCACACATTTTTAGCTCTCCTTAATCATCAAGACTTTTAGAACAGTTTGTTATCTTACGATGAACAGTTACAACAAATGTTAATCTCGAGTAAACAGGAGGCTAATTAATAAAGAAAATGAGAATAATGAACTCGTGGTCACATAAAACAAACAACAGCAACAACAAAAAAACACTTCATGATCTCAAAATAATAGAATATCAGTGGTAGAAAGTAGTAATAACTATACTGAGCACAAAAAAGTAAGGAAATCTATGTTTGGTTGATTATTTCTCACCTTTAACAAGACTAAATGGTGTTCTGTTATACATTATTGGAAATCCGTATTAGTCACATTTACACGAAGGTACAACCTGTGAGGACGGTGCTGTTGTGGAATGAGCAGCACAGTGAAACATGTGGCTAGATTCTGCCAGCGCTGCTGGCTTCAGAATCCCATTCTGATAAGCCTGTCTATCCAGTTATGGGGCATACATCTGTGACTGGCACACATCTGGTAAGAGTCAAACCATCAAGATGTTATTGCAAAGGATTTTCATACATTATATTGGGGCAAACCCACTTAAAATCCTTATAAGTTTTACCTTATAAAGTGTATCAATCAGGCTTTCCAACAATGTATGACATAATACCAGTTGGTATTGTTAAAGTGGGGAAAAAATTGAACAAACAAATATTTCCGCACATAAGTTTAATGGTACATACTGTACTGTATATTGCAATGACAAATACTATGATTAACAGTAGCAGCAGCACAGCTGCTCGTGGCTTGATGCATTTCTGATAGACCAATAGTTACATCTCACACAGGCTTCGCCCTTTACTGGACTCGATGGGTACAACTCTCCTCCAAACGCATACATGTGATGGCCAGCTGAAATTCTCAAGTATGTAGCTGGCCAGTAGGATGTGTCTACCCCTTTTCCCCCTTCGCGGGTATAAAAGCAGGTGCATCGCCAGCTGCCCTCATTCCTTTTCTTTCAGCGTTAGCGAGTGCCCACTGACTCACCATCTCCTAGGAAGGAGTCGCCGCTCCAAGAACTACATCACGGGAGGAAGCAGGCCATCGCTGGACTGGATCAGCGCCCAGCCTGCCCAGTATTCGCCACAGCGAACCAACTACTTCTCTGGCCGTGAAGCTCTTCTCACCATGTTTCCTCACGACAGTGAGAAGGAAGACTGGAATCTGAGGACGATGCCACGGAGGAGGAGGTCGCCCCTCCAGCGCTCATCACCTCCACTCTGCCTGAGACAGCATCGGCTACCAGACCAGCTCAGCTTCTGCTGCAGGCTCACCGCCTGAGCAGGACGAAGGGAAAAACTCTCTCGCCAACGGCTCGTCTGTCAGACATGACTTCCCGAAAGTCATGTCTACTGCCCCAGCCCGGCTTAACCACCCCAACCTCAGCGCTTCCTGACATCTGGCACTGCGTGAAGGCCTCATGACCGGAGCTGCTAAAGACCAAGGTGACAGTCACAGAGGTGACGTCTTTCCTGCGTTTGCTGGGCAAAACGGAGACTGTGTTTCCCGGTGTGCCCCCGCTCAAAGACGCTTTGGCTGCACTCCTTTTCCCGCTATCAGCTGGCTGGTCAGGGTCCAGAAAACCACTGCCACCGCTGCTGCAGAATAAGGATGTGGTGCGCAGCTAGCAGCAGCAGCTAATAACAAGGGTGTGCTAGGCGTAGCAGCGGTGATTTCTCTCCCCCGTGACGCCCCCTCCCCTGACACTGTGGAGTTCCTCGGTCACACTGTCGGCCAGATGAACAACCTAATTCAGAGGTCGCTACTGCTGCCGGGCGTGTTATGTCCCTGCCGGTTGTCGGCTCTCGCCACGTCTATCTGGGTCTCACCGCCCTCCCTAAAAGAAACCGAGAGGATCTCCTTGCTGCACCGGTCTCAACTGACGGCCTCTTCACCTCCCTATGTTGACGCAGCAGCTGAGGAAGTTGGAGGAAGAAAAAGCGTAGCTTAGCCGTCATCTAACGCTAGCTGCTGCTGCTAAGTAGCAGAGAGAGACCAAACTGCCCCAAAGATTCACTCTGCTAGCACATTAAGCTGAATTTATACTCGTGCAGCGTCTGCTTAACCGCCATAGCCTCCGTGTAGGCTCTGTGTAGGTCTGCGGAAGCCTGATGTGCACCTCTCCAGACCCAACATGTATCCTGGCTACATGAACGCAGAGAGGCAGCAGAACTCACTGGTGATTGGTCAGTGTGGTTACGTGCCTCCAGATGTTTGAGTTTTGTAGCTGAATGAATGAATGAATGCATGTCGCCGCTACTGTTGTTCTAAAAGAGGAAATGCATCTCGCAGCTGTAGCGAACCTTCGGGGTAAAATACAATTCTGCTCTGTGGAGTTTCCTGGTCAATAAAAGCCCTGTTGTCACCTGTAGTTCTGGAAAAACAAAATGCAGCATGTCGCCGTAACCCAATGCTGGAGTAAAAGCACACACTGCCTCTGCATCAGCTACGCAGACCCGACTGAACAGAATAAAGTAGAGTATAAATCCAGCTTTACACGCTGGCATGCTGGTCTTTTATATACAATTTATAAATAAGCCAACAGGGGACAAACCTGTAGAGGTAAATTTGGTATGACTTGACATTTAGACATATCAACTGTCTTTTATTTAATGCAATGAAGAGATTAAGTTACAGTAAATCACATACCTGGATTTTATCTTGTTGGTCCGCTCTACCTCATCAATGTCCATCCGGATTTTGTACTTGACATACGGGGGGATGTAGCTGGAGTTTGGGTCGAGATTTTCAAAGACAACACCAGCCCAGAACGTTTCATTATTCAGATACTCCAAGGCTTTCTTCACCAGATGGCCCTCGGTGGAGGCTGCCTCAAACTTATTCAGATCTAAACACTGTCAACAAACACAGAAATTTTAGAAAAAATCTCACATTATTTCAGAACCCTGATATTTATTCAAACTGGTCTCTTCATATAAATTTTTGGTATTCACACAAAAGAGAATAAAGCTGAGGCAGACATTAACTCGCTGGCAGAGCAGCAGATGGATATTTAGCAAGAGGAAAAAAAAAGCTATTCGCTCAGCTATTGACTAAACCACACTGAGTGTAGTTCCAAATTATCTGGAGCTGCCAGGGGGTGGGAAATGTTTTGGGCTTCAACAGAGACAAGCAAATGAGATACAGACTTGCTAGCCCTCCCCTGTTCTGTAGCCTTGTCTCCCCGTTTCATGAGACGATAATGAGCTAGCCTTCCTGGGAGGCAGTCACACCTGACAGCTGTCCACGCATCTCGGTGCTGCAATAGTTTTATCATTTCTCCCCCAGCAGTCTCCGCGCTATATCAAGCAATAGTAGGAAACAAATATCACAGCAACACTATTTGTTCACTACATAATAGTGAGGATATCGCTGCAGTAAAGAGTTGTATGAGCAGAAAGTTTGGACAAGTACTGAGTAAATATGGAAGACAATGCTCTATTTCCAGGTAACAGCTGCTAAATGCTAATTATTGAGCTGAGAACATTAAAGTTAATTCTTGCTAGAACCAATTTGTGGGAGCGATGTACGCATCTGCTGATTTTACAGATGTTCTCAGAGCCTTTTCAGTCTGCCTTTAATCTGTTCCGTTTGATACGTTGGAATATTAGCACCATTCTTTGCTACTACAACTCTTACCAGCAGATGCTCCCATAGGGGGTAGAGACTCCATGTTTATGCATTTCAAGTTTCCTTATTTTACCTCTGGGCCAGTCAAGGATAAGCAATCTTATATCAACAATCTACCTCCGGTTCGAGACTGAGAAACTGGTGACACTGATAGGATGCCAATCCCATCTTGGCCTAATTCAATGAGGAAACACATGCAGTGGTATTGTCATGGTTTTATCACACAGGCCAAGCTGGTGCTGCAAACTGTGACTGTATTAACTTCAGCAGGTCCCTACAGCATATAAGAATATGAAAAGTTACTGTGGTGGTTGAGTGCTAATCATAAAATTTGCTGAAGATGAACGGCAAACATTGCTGTGTTTAATTTTGTTTTGTTTTTTTACATCAGTGCTATCTAAAGCCATTGATTAAGTTTGATTCCGATGAAGATGATGTTCAAGTTCACAAATATATTTGCAATGAACTGAAATAATTTCTTTTACAGGTATTATTTGTGCAGACAGACTTGTGTCTGTTGACTGATAACGCCTCTTTAAATTTGTTTAAGTTTGCTGTTATAACACTGAGAGGCAATGAGCAATCTTAGTCCTAAATGTTCACTGATGCATCCTAACATCATCTTTTACTTCAAAATGTTGAGATGTGACAATTTTCTTACAGTATGTTGGTTAACAAAAATGGGGGTAAAGATGACAATGACCATAAAAGTTAAAACGTTTAACCAGAATGTTTAGTTTCAGGGTTCATCAGCTTCAAATGTTTTTTTTTTTGTTTTTTTTTTTTAATATAGTGTTTTCCAGAAAATCGTCACCTTTTTGGAAGTTGTTTTACAACCAAACTTAGATTTCAGTAGGTTATGTATTTTTATCTTTTTAAAGATCACAAAGGTCTTCATGTTGAAATTCTGAGAGCATTTGTGTGTATTACTATTTCAGAAATGAGATCTGACTCCTTGATATTCATGCTTGTGTTCCACAGAGAAGCCACATGATTAGAAAATAGCTTTTAGATATGTGGACTTTAAATTGCTCTCAGTAATTATAATTGCAAGAATAAAAATTCAGACATGTAAAATCATATTCTCCCAGAGTCTCGGAGAAAAGTGAAACCAACCTGGATGAGCAAAATTGAGTTCACTCCTCATCCCCTAGGGGCTGGCTACAAAAGTGAGTAAATCTTTTCTTCACAGCAGATATAAACATGCTTACAGCCTGTTTCAAAATTATTTCATAGCAGAGTCAAGTGTCAAGGTTATACAGTAGCTTATCTGTTAAGATAATATACTGTAATTGAATTTACCCATAATTGGTGGCATGTCCTTTTGATTGACAAATGACAGGTTAGCTGTCAGGGCTAGCGCTGGTGGTGAATGGCGAGTTTCCTGCTTGCTCCTGGGAAGGCCTCAACCTGTAGCAGAGTTGCACAATTGTAGTTTTTCGCTTGCTTTTTAGTTTTTCCCTGCTACAACACATCTGACTCAAATCAATGGCTCATAAAGTGGCTGGTACAGAAGTTAACAAGTAGTTGGAGAAGCTTTTCATCTGAATCAGATGTCTTGTAGCAAGGAAACCTGCAGGATGGTAGCCCTTGAGGACCAGAGTATGTGACCCCTGGTCTATGGCTCCCCCTCTTGTAACTACACATTTAGCACCTGGTTTTCTTGATGTCAGTTAAAGGGATCATTTTCCACTAAAAGGGGATTTTTGTTAGTTATTTTACATGCAAATATTCGGTGACAACAGGTATTTAGATGTCTTGTCCATGTAAACACCCCACCTGCTTACTAAGATCTTCCCACACCTGCCAGCTCTCTGTTTCTTCGGCCCATCTTATCACTATGGGCAACAGGCATTCAGTCGATCTAGCCAATATCTCTGGAACTCCCTCCCTATACTGATCTCCATATCATGAACTCTTCATCTCACTTCCAAACAGGACTTAAATCATTTCTGTTTTGACCATCCTATCCCACTTAGCCTACTATTACACAATCTCAGTGTTACTTGGTCTGATACCTATTTTTTGTTAGTTTTCTTAGCGTTTTTATGTCAGTGTTTTTAATGTTTTTTTGAATGTCCTAGTGAGCTTAGTGAGTAAGAGGTTAAATCTCATCCCTAATTACTTTTTATCCAGTAAATCACAATTTAGCAGAAAAGTAAGGAAGTTTGTTTTTGGTCACATATTTTGTTGACATATCAATGCTTCTTCTAGATAAAACTTGCACTGTTGAAATGCCTGTTTGCTTTCCTTTTTAATGTAGCCATGTTTCAAAAGCAAATGCATCTGTGGGATGAGCAGCAGAGTTGAGCTTATGGGTTGCATCCATAACAAATGAGCCAAATCTTCTCTGCCAATGCCACCCAGCTTATTCTGCTGTTGACTCTTGTTTTGAGCTTTTGGTATCTCAGGTGCTGTCAATATGGTGCCTTATTGGCACCTGATTAGCAGCTCCTGAGAGCATAGACTCTGCCACAGCAGTGAGGTGGTCTCAAGGTGGATTTCAACCGGGTCCGTGTGCGGTGCATTACAGCTGCGGTGCGACTTAGTTCCGACCTCTACAGAGCAGCAGCTCCCACCGCGACCGTGTCAGACACGGCGTGCCTGCGACTGCAGTCCGTGCTACCACCAGATAAAACTGATAAATCCCATTTGCAGGATCACAGGATAATGTTCAGGAGGGCTGGATAATTGTCCAGTGGTGTGTGCGCAATAAATGTCCTACATACAGTCACTTTTCCCTTCATTGTCCAACTTAAACCAGCAGATGCGTTTCATTCATAATATATGCTCATTAGCTCATATATGCTGTAGGCTACAGTATGCACAACTGTATACAGTTATACACAACATCTTTACATTTTTAACAATTAACTTACCATGCATAATCTATCCCAATAATTGATCATACCATCACTTTCTTGCTTGTTTTATTCGCTGCAAACTCGGCAATAAGTCTTCATAATCCAGTTTGGATGTAGGCTTATTACATTTCCAACGGATAATACTGCAAACCTGCACAGTCAGTTAGGTGCGCAAATAATTTTTAATTAGGCTAGTCTCAACTTTAAAAAGCTTCGCTTTACCCAATGCCACCATTACAGGAAGAGTTAATAAAATCCTGAGTGCAATCTCACAGTTCCTTCAATCTGTTTGAGCTAACAAATTATTTTCAAATCACACATCAAAGTTGAAGATTTTGATCAGTCTTTTTCCTATATGTAAATCCACTGTGATGGTATTTTTTATTTAGTTGTTTTATGTGACCTAGACAGAGAAACAAAAATCAAATGTGATAAATGTGTTTATTAAAATGAAAAAAACACACACACACAGCAGGAATGCAGGCGCGAGGTCCTAGATGCGCAGGTCATACATTCCATGCTTGATCTCTAACCCGGAGTCACTGGTAACGTTATGCCATCACAACTCTCCGGGAGGCTTTTATTCTTAAATTTACCGGATGCTTTACTCTGTTCCCGTGTCTGGTTTCCTGTCTGCTTCTGAAATAGCCTTCCGAAATGGTAAGCTGATGAAGTGGGACAGCCTAGCCAACAATAATTTCCCACAGTGCCCCAGTTCCGCTGCGTAGCAACTGCAGACTCCACAGCTATCTAGTGAAAGCATTCCTTCCGCTTATTCCTTCAGCTACATTGTAAAAACTGAATGGAGTTGGACATTTTATTCTTTTTCATCTATCTGTTGTCACCTGAACGCTAAGCCATTAACCGGTTGTTAACACCTGAATAATGTCAAACAAATGCATTTTCTGAGGCAAAATCTCTCTAAGCTTGCCTGCATATTTCAAAATTTTCTAGAAAGACCATCTATTGTTTCTAGACAGTAAACATTTCATTTGACACTTGAAATCTAATATATTCAAATATTACACTTATAGCTCTGCTACTTATTCCCTCCCATCTTGTGCCCAATGACTTCTGGGACAGGTGAGGTCACAAAGGATACGTCTCCAGTATCCTTCCTTTTAGGCCAAACGAAGTGCAGGTTTGGAGGGTGGATTCGGAGGCTCCCTCAGACGCTTTGGAAACGGGACAGTACTTGACGCGCTGCTGTGACGTATACAGCCAACGAATCAGCACTTTGAAGTGCACAACATTCCAAAATAAGGCACAGCTCTAGAGGAATGTCCAAAACGCATGACTCCACATTTTGCCTAAGGAAGATGTATCGTAAAGTCAAAGTGTGGAGAAGATGCAGGGAATGCGATACTGATTGCCACACCGATAGGGCACTGAGGCCCTTGTTTGCTAGATGAATACATTTTCAGATTGCCAATACAGTATGTCTTGTTTCCTCAGACTTCAATCTTCCAATCCAATAAACAATACCAAAAAACTCAACAGCAGAATAAGCTGTTGGCACTAACAGAAAAGATTTGGTAAGCTTTTCATGGGCAAAACCCACAAACTAATCTCTGCTTCTTTTCCCACGAATGCATTTTCTTACAAATATGGCACCATTTTAAAGCTTTCTAACAAAATAGTTTTATGTCCAAGAAGCAGTGTTACAACATAGAAAAAATCAACCAGAGACAAGTCTGTATAGCATATTAATGTGGAGTTAATTATAAACGTCTGCAACATGAGTCTATATGTCTAAGATACCTGCTTCTACTGTCACTCAAACTGTAAACTCGTAATCTCTTGAGTGACTTAAGTTTTTTTTTTTTTTTTTTTGCCTCATCTATGAGATAAGACAACCATAAATGATGAGTTCTTTAATGTTGTATCTGTTTAGAACAGTAAGTTTTCCATTAAGGCAGTAAATAGACCTTTTCATGTCAGAATTTCTTGACTATGTGCAGCTAAGCTCAAGGACCTAAGCTGCCATCTTATCTGTTGGTGAGCCGATATTATGAGGGTGGTGTGGGTTGAGGGTGGGCCGTGTACATGCGCTTCATCAAACAGCATTGAGAAAAAATAGTTTTGCAAGAGACTGTGCTACAATCAATATATCAACGTCAACTACTGTATGTGTGTGTTCCCACTTAGAGACAGCATGCTGTTTGATTCCATTTCAGATTCACCACAGTCTGGCTAATAATAATGCTTTTGAATGACTATGATGGATGTATTGTAGTGACAGATCCTGGCAGTTTGTTAAGTCAGGGATATTAAATTTTAATGATTAGAAGTCTCTTTGTGCCTTCTCCAGAAGACACAAAAGCTAAGAATTATTCAAACAAATTAAGAAGAAAAAGAAAAAACAAAGCAATAGCTTTGATTTTTGTTTTAACAAAATGAGTGCATACTGTAGATCCTGCATGAAAGAGCAGAGAAACAAAAGAAAAAAAAAAACTGCATGGCACAAAATATTAACACATTGTTCATTTGAGCAAAGCAGCTTTTTAACATATCATGGAAGTTGTGAATCAGTTGGAATTAAAAAGACAATACCCAGACCAATGTCCCCAACATTATAGCCGACTAATTAATAACAAGCCCCCAAGGCAATGGCATACTCTGATGGCAGCGTCCTTCCCCAGTAGGACAGCGAGCCCCAACTCAATACAATAACTCCTCAGGAAATGCTCAAGGAACAGGACAATGTGCCCAAGGCAATCATCCAAACTCGAAACTCCCCACGTCCCAATCCGATCTACACGAAGCAGGAGAACAAGGCCAGGCAAAACCCCCAAACCCACAGGAAGACCACCCCAGAGTTACTGTGTATGCACCCTGCAGCAAAAGGTCAGAATTGTTTGGAGTCACTGATGAACAAGTGTTAAGCAGGTGATTTGAATGTTACAGCAGCTCCATGGCAGATTCAGAGCAAGAGATGGATCACAAGTTGAGCAAATAATTAAAACAAAATAAAGCTTATCCTACTTATTTTCAACAAAATGCACTTTTGTTTGGGTATTTTAAAAGGTCACAAACCAGTTGCTTTAAACAGCAACTTTATCAGATAAAAAATCAAATAAATAACAGAGGGAAAGGCTAAAACAGAACAATGGAAGAAGGGCAAAAGATATGTTTTGCCAATCTCCATCTGCAGTAAGAATTATGTTTTGAAAACTTAAATGTCAGCCTTTATTTTATTTTTTTTTTCTTCAAATCAAATCTGGCCTGCTGCTGAAGAAGTCATCTGACCCTCTGCTGCTCTGGATGCAACATACGTGTGACATTCTGCAATGCATTGAAAACAAAGACAAAGACAAATGAATTACATACGCCTAGAAATTTGGAGAGGAGCTTCAGGGTCTGGGTAGTGGAGTTGTAAACATCCCGCCAGTCATAGGGTGGCATGCCAGGTGGACGGTCTTCTGGGGGCCCGTTGTACAGGAAGTTGGCTAGCAGCTCAGCTGTCCATCCGGTGCCGTTGAGTCGCTGGTTGAGAGCAGCAGCAAATATAGGATTTGCCAGCAAAGCCTGATTTTGACAGCAAGAAGATGGATGTATTTAGAGATTAAATTGTCACTTTTTAGAAGTTTAAAATGAATGTGGCAAAAAAAAAAATAGGAAATGAATATGAATAAGGACTAAAGAGATTCAAAGCTCTTATCATTTTCAAGAAAGCACAGTCTATCAGTTTTATTTTTTCTGCAGAATTGATGTCTTTGCAATAGATTGTGGTGCTCAATCCTTTGCTCATCCACAGCATGCAGCATAGACAGCAGGGGTGCTCAAGTCCAGTCTTCAAGAGCTACTATCCTGCAACTTTTAGATGCATCTGTTCTCCGACACACCTGAATCAAATAAATGGCTCGTTGCCAGGCCTCTGCAGAGCTGAATAACTTGCACATGAGGGAATTCAGGCATTTAATTCAGGTGTGTCGGAGAACATCTAAAAGTTGCAGGATATTATGAAGACGGGACTTTAGGCATCCCAATATACATCAAAAACAAACAAAAAAATAAACATAAACAAAAACAAAATCGCAGCATTCAGTGGTCCAGACCTACATCAGGTGTGAAAATGAATTCAAATCTTTTTTGCGTGCACACGAAGAAACAAGCATCCCTTACACTGATGGGCAAATGTGCTTTCTTATTTCTCAACCTTAAGTTGCTGAAATTGCTCCAGTGGTACAACAAATTAGAAATGACAAGTACACTGATACTGCCTCTATTACAAACAAAACATGAGAGAGAGAGTTATTTGATAATGAAGTAATTTAAGCTCCTAGATGTAAAGTGATGCCCTCCATTTAGTTACCTCAACTAGTCTCTCTGTATGTTGCCTTGAAATGAACAAGCAATATATGCAGTAATGACAAAAATGAAAGCTAATACTATTTTGCCTACCATGTGGACAGGAAGAAAGGAAAATATAATGTAGCAAACCGTTTTAATTGCATATCACTTGCAATTTTTTATAGCTTAATGCAATTGCATTTCAAAGAGGACAATTAGGACCCTGCCAACATGTCAACTGAGCTTTTGGCTTCTGTTGTGTGAAATTTTGAGTCGATATTTAGAAATATTCTGCCAAATGTGCTCAGTGGCATTTCAGTGTCAACCCTTCTGATGGTCTTTAGCTTTACCTAAGGACAAAGTGTCAGACTAAGTAATCGCAATGTAGTATGTGACCTTTAAGAGAAAAGGAAAACAAATCTAAACATCTGTCTCTGCAGATGTTATATAAAGGATGTAACCCATCAAAAATATGTGTATCTTTGTATGTCATTTTGAAACAGCAGTCACAGAGGCATGCTGGCAAATTGAGCTGAACCACTAAAGCGGCTCAGTAGATGTGATCTTCTTCTGGCTCCTGCTGAAAAAGTGTCAGTGTGTTGTCCACCGCTTAATGTTCCATGGCATTTGAAACAAACAGTTGCAGATATACCATTTAACCTTACTGGTCATGTGTTAAATGAACTGATTTGTCATGAGAGTGTCTTCCAGTGACAAAGTCAAATGTGTTTGTTTTCCTGTTGAAACAAGGGCAAACCTCAGGTCCCCATGGTGGCCAGTGAGGCTACAGTTGGATCTTTACAATTTTCTTAGAGGAGCAAAAGGGTATATGATAGTGCACCGGTATTGATGTTGGCAGTGGGGGGGCACTGCCATCATCAATGACCAGGATGTGGCAGTTGTTTTCTACAAAGCGTAGAGCCATTTGACTTGTTATAGGTCTTGAGTCGAGGTGAAATCATTGAGACTTCCCAGGAGTCTTTGTGTGAATTTCTCACAAATGAGTTATTTCAATTTCTTTATGGAAAATAGGGAACAGGCATATCAATATACATTTCCATGTAAATGTGGTAGACTATAGCTAATGGCTATAATCCCTTGGCAGGTAGATAGACCTAAAATAATAAAATGCAATGACAATACAGTACCTAAACAACATCACATAATATAGGACTAGAGGAACACAATACAGGCACAGTATTAGAGCTTTAACTCCGAACTTCGTTTTTCGAATATAATTCGAACATTAAAGGGACATTGTGTAACAGTTGTATATCACAAGCAACTCGCTAGTTCTTTTCATACTGCTTTCGAGTGAAACCAGGAAGACGGATGACAGCCGCTGCATGTAAAGGCATAAACAAGCCTCTATGTGAAGACGTGGTCTGTCAGTTACAGTGACTTCAGTCAACATCTGATATGTTGTCATGACAATGTTGTATTGTTTTCCCTAACCCATGTTTTACCATCGTTCTCTCGGCTTCTGTGATTAAAATTACATCTGGTTTGTTACTGACGGCCGTCTGCCCGACTGTATGTGAACCCAGCATCAGTGTAACGCTGGTTCCTCCTCACTGCACCTGCGGTGACTTTTCAAAAACATTACCTCGAACTGAGCTGACAACTCCGGTGTCTCCGGTGAGTTTCTGTGGTTTCCTACTGTCACGCTTCTACTGAACATAAAAACATGGCAAACACGACATGGTAACCACCACCGAGCTGACCCGTTCGATGTATATATGGATGATACGAATGGCAAATTCAGAGGTTACAGGAGCACTTCAGTTTGTTCATGGGAGTGATTACTGATTAAGGCAAGTTTATTTGTATAGCACATTTCATGTACAGAACAGTTCAAAGAGCTTTACATAAAACATTATAAGCAAAAGGGGGGAAAAAGAATAAAAAATTAGAAGCATGACTGAAGATTAAAAACATTTAAGATTAAAAAGAGAGAATATAGAGATGTGCGGATTTTAACTTTTGAATAAAATCTACGTAAATGGAGCTGAGAACAGGTGGACCTTCAACCGGGATTTAAATAAACTAAGTGTTTCAGCTGATCTGAGACTTTCTGGGAGTTTGTTCCAGACATGTGGAGCACAGAAGCTGAATGCAGCTTCTCCATGTCTGGTTCTGACTCTGGGAACTGATAAGAGACCAGATCCAGATGACCTGAGGGGTCTAGTAGGTTCATACTGGGTCAAGAGGTCACTGATATATTTTGCCTAAACCATTCAGAGCTTCATAGACCAATAGCAGAACTTTAAAGTCTATTCTCTGATGGACCGGCAGCCAGTGTAAAGACCTCAGAACTGGACTGAGGTCTTTACACTGGACCTCAGTCCAGTTCTGAGGTCTGAGGTCTGACTGATGTGGTCCACTTTTCTGGTCTTAGTGAGAACTCGGGCAGCAGAGTTCTGAATGAGCTGCAGCTGTTTAACTGATTTTTTAGGTAGACCAGTAAAGACGCTGTTACAGTAGTCAAGCCGACTGAGGATGAATGCATGGACTAGTTTTTCCAGATTTTCCTGAGACATCAGATCTTTTATCCTTGAGATGTTCTTCAGGTGATAGTAGGCTGATTTAGTGATCGTTTTGATGTGTTTTTCAAAGCTTAGGTCTGATTCAATCACTACTCCCAGATTTCTGGCCTGATTAGTGGTTTTTAGGTGTATGGACTGAAGTTCTGTGACAACCTGCTGTCGTTTCTCTTTGGCTCCAAAAACAATCACCTTAGTTTTGTTTTTGTTCAGCTGAAGATAGTTGAGGCACATCCAGTCATTAATCTCCTCAATACATTCACCAAGAGCCTGTGCAGGGCCCCAGTTTCCTGGTACTTTTTTTTTTTTTTTAATCAGCGTGTTGGCATGTAAACATTCTCAACAGGTTTTATGAGCATCGCTTTCTCAAGAACCTCTCGCTCAGAAAGTAAGAGCATTTGAAATGAAAAAACTTTATTTTTCCCAGAAGGGAAATTCAATATTGTAATAGGCTCGCTCTCTCTCTTTTTTTTTTCTTTCCTGAACAAAATAACATGACAATACTGTAATAATCAGTCAGTCAGTCTTGTTTTTCAGAGTGATGGTTGCTGGCAGGAATGAATGTCTGTACCTCTCCCCTCCTACAGTGAACCTGATGCAGCCTCCTACTGAACACACTCTGTTAATTCTTCACTGTGTTGTGGAGAGGGTGGGAAGAATCCTCCATCATCTTCATCAGCTTGTGCAGCATTCTTTTCTGAACCATCAGCTCCAGCGGCTCCAGAGTTATCCCCAACACAGAACCAGCTTTCTTGATCAGCTTGCTCAGTTTCTTCAAGTCTCTGGTTCTGATGCTGCTGCCCCGAAAAGATGCTGTAAAGCTGATTGCTCTTTCTACAACAGGCTTATAGAAGATCTGCAACATCTTGGCGCAGATGTTGAATGACCTCGGCTTCCAGTCTGCTCTGACCTTTCTTGCAGATGTAGTCAGTGTTGCATTTCCAGTCTAGTCTGTTGTCCAGCTGAACTCCAAGTAATTTGTATTTCTCCACCACCTCCACCTCCTCTTCTAGGATGTAAACAGGGCTATGCTGCTAATTTTTGCTCCTCCTGAAGTCAACAATCATCTCTTTAGTCTTGCTGGTATTTAAGATGAGATGATTGTTACCACACCATTTTAAATTGATTAACCAGCTTCCTGTACTCGGCTTTTTGTCCATCACTGATACACCCCACAACTGCAGAGTCATCAGAGTATTTCTGCAGATGACAGGACTCAGAGTTGTACTGGAAGTCTGAGGTGTACAATGTGAAGAGGAATGGTGAGAGTACAGTTCCTTGTGGTGCTCCAGTGCTGCTGACCACAATCTGAGACACACAACCTTTCAGTCTCACAAACTGTGGTCTGTTTGTTGTGAATCCAGATGGTTGTGATGGGATTCACCTGGAAGTTATGGAGCTTCTGACATAGCAAAGCAGGCTGAATACTGTAGTATTGAAGGCACTTGAGAAATCAATGAACATGACCCTCAAAATGCTGCCTGACTGGTCCAGATGAGAGTGGGCTCTCTGAAGCAGGAAGATGATGGTGTCTTCAACCTCAAGCCCATTACGATATGCAAACTGTAATGGGTCCTAAAAGGTGCTGACTTGATTGTAGAGACAGTAAGAGTCTCTTCAGGACTTTCATGATCTGAGATGTCAGAGCAACTGGTCTGTAGTCATTTGGTTCAGCTGGTTGTGGTTTTTTAGGGACAGGAACAAGACAGGATGTTTTTCACATCACAAGAACTCTGTTCTGTCTCAGGCTGGTGTTAAAAAGGTGCTGGAGAACCGGACATAGTTGTTCTGAGCAGGTCTCGAGAACTCTGAGACTGACACCATCTGGACCTGCAGCCTTGTTCCGGTTCAGTTTCTCCAGTTGTTTCTTGACCTGGTCACAGGAGACAGTCAGGCTGGAGGTGGAGGCAGAGGAGGTCTCAGGATGTCCTTATGTGGAGGGAGAGGAGGCTGTGTTCAGGTCCATGACTGAGGTGCAGGGTGACAGAGTGGAGGTGGAACAGGAAAGCTGTGGGCTCATGGAGGGTGTGTGGAATGTTGGGTTGGCAGCAGGAGGGGAACTGAACCTACTGAAGAACATGTTCAGTTCGCTGGCTCTGTCCCGATGTCCATCAGTCTGATCCCCCTTTATTCCAGACCACGCATCCCTCACGTTGTTCTGCTGGAGCTGGCTCTCCAACTTCTTCCTGTAGTCCTCCTTGCATTTCTTAGTCTGTGTTTTCAGTTGTTTTTGTGTGGTCTTCAGTAACTCCCTGTCTCCATCCCTGAAAGCTTTCTTTTTGATGTTCAGCAGCTTTTTCAGGTCACTGGTGATCCAGGGTTTGTTTTTGGGGAAGCACCTCCCTGTTCTTGAAGGAACGATGTTGTCCACACAGAAGTTTATATAATCTGTCACACACTCAGTCATGGTGTTGATGTCATCTCCATGAGGTTCACAGAGGACATTCCAGTCTGTGGCTTTAGAACATTCTCTCAGAGCATCCTCAGCCTCAGTAGACCAGGTTTTAATAGTCCTCCTAATGACTGGCTGCTGCTGAACGATGGGCTTGTAGGTGAAGGTGAGAAGAACCAGATTATGATCTGATCTTCCTAAAGGAGGCAGGGCAGAGGAGCTGTATGCATTCATAGTGTTTGCATAAAATAAGTCCAACATCTTATTTTCTCTGGTGGGGCAGCTGACAAACTGTTGAAAAGTTGGTAACGTAGCAGAGAGGGAGACGTTGTTGAAGTCTCCAGAGATCGCCATGAATGAGTTTGGACACACTGCCATCATCTCAGTGAAATATATCAAACATGGCGCCCGTGGTCTCGGCCAGCCGTCCGTCGCTCTCCGTTCTCTTGTTGGTTTTTCTGCTCCTGTCCCTCGTTACTCGGGGTGTGATGTCGCTACTGGTGTACGATCGTATGGATCTTCTCCTTATCCGCGATTCGATGCTGAAAACGCCGATCTGGAGCTCTGATGGCCAGTCTAAGGTACCGCCGCCTCCTCCTGGCCGCGATACCGCCCTACCTGCGGCGTTCCCCTTGCTGGCGCGCCCCAGATCCGGCCGCCCCAAGACGTGGGAAACGTGGAGGAGCCATCGTCAAATGGAAATTACTCCACGGATCTACCAGTCTTCCCTCCTGTCGTCCTCCTGACGAACCGAGACCCTGGTGTCTCCGGCCGACCCTTCCCGACTCCGGCGTGTTTACCTTCCCCCGCCGACCGGCGCGGGCTTCCCGGCGGGGCTGTGTCCCGGGAAACCTCCGGCCGCTAAACCGCGCTTCCTCCTCCGGCTCCGCTGACTCCTCACTCATCCAGATGGCTCTGATCAACATCAGATCTCTGTCAAACAAGACCTTCATCCTCAACGACTTTTTTTCATCACGGAACCTGGATTTCCTCCTCCTCACGGAGACCTGGCTGAAGCCCGGCGATGACAGCGCCTTCGGGGAACTCCTCCCCCCCGCTGTGCGGTTCTCAACTCCCTCGCGCGGCTGGTCGCGGTGGTGGTGTTGCTGCTGTTTTCAGGATGGTTTCAGTTGTAGGCTGTTACCTGTGGATACCTACTCCAGTTTTGAAGTCCAGCTGATGGTGATCGACCTCTCCTGCCCTGTACTGTGCGCTACGGTGTACCGTCCTCCGAGGACCAGCAAGGACTTTCTTCAGGAATTCTCTGAATTTCTGTCTGAGTTCACCCCCAGGTTTGACAAATTTCTGATCTGTGGCGACTTCAACGTACATGTCTGCTGTCCTACAAACCATCTGGCAAACGAGTTTAAGAGCCTCATCGACTCCTTTGGCCTCACCCAGCTGGTCACCTCTCCCACTCACGAGCGTGGACATATCCTTGACCTAGTCCTTTCTTACGGTCTCACGGTCTCCATCAGGGACATTTCTGCTGCCACCTTATCGGATCACTTTCCTGTCATCTTTGATGTGGTGGCCCCTCCTTCCTCCATTAAGCCTGCTCTCCCAGCCCGCAAGCGGCGAGCCCTTACCCCAGCTACGGCTACCGACTTTGCTGCCGCCTTCAACACCTCGCAGCTGCTTGCTGCCAATGACTCGCCCCCCTCTGCACCGACGTTCTGCTCTCAACCTTCAACTCTACCTGCTCCGATATCCTGGATTGTATTGCTCCCCTCCGCCCTGTTCCATCCTCCACCAAAAAATCCCTGGATAAATGACCATATCCATCTGTTAAGACGGAAATGCAGACAAGCTGAACGTCGCTGGAAGAAAGATAAGTTGCATGTTTCCCTGGTTTGCTGAGAGAAAGTGTGACCACTTATCAGAAAGCCATGAAAGACGCTAAAGCTAAGTATCTGTCATCCGTTGTAGCAAACAGCTCACATAACCCCAGAGTCCTATTCAGTACCATTAACTCTGTCATTAACCCCGATGTCTGTCTATCAAATGCTTCTCCTGCTACTGCTGATGAATTTGCTGCTTTTTTCATTGAGAAAGTTCTGTCTGTTAGGAAAAGCATTGCTGCTAGCCCCTCTGCTGTGACTGATGTCCACACTGCTCCTGTACAGGTCTTCCAGCATTTTGAGACCGTCTCTTTATCACACCTGAATGACGTTGTTAGCAGCTTGAAACCTACAGGTTGTCCATCAGACACTATTCCGGCCAGGTTGCTAAAAGAGGTTTTTGTTTCTGTTGGTCCTTATCTACTTTTCCTTTTCAATGTTTGTCTATCTCTAGGATCTGTCCCGGCTGCCTTCAAGCATGCTGTGGTCAGGCCTATTTTGAAAAAAACACATCTCGATCCTCTCCTGCTACAAAACTTTAGACCAGTCTCCCACCTTCCCTTTCTCTCAAAGCTCACTAGAAAAGCTTGTTCTTAAACAATTACAGCCTTTTCTAGACCAAAACGCCCTTCTGAGCAAGTTCCAGTCTGGTTTTAGGGCTCGCCATAGTACTGAGACGGCTCTGCTAAAAATTCATAATGACATCACTCTATCTGTTGATGCAGGTAATCCCACCCTGCTGGTCCTCTTAGACCTCTCTGCCGCTTTTGATACGGTTGACCACGCTGTCCTTATTTCCCGCCTGGAGCACTCAGTTGGTATCCGTGGAACTGCACTCAGGTGGTTCAGAAGCTATCTGTCTGACAGAAGCTTCTCCGTTGCTGCCGGTGATTCCTCCTCCTCATGTGTTCCACTCACCCACGGGGTGCCACAAGGCTCAGTTCTCGGTCCTCTCCTTTTCCTGCTGTATCTGCTGCCCCTTGGCTCCATCATTGATAAACACAACCTCTCCTTCCATTTCTACGCCGACGACATTCAAATCTATCTTCCACTGCACCTGACCGGAAATCACACGCCATCATACACAAAACTTTTAGACTGTCTAAATGATGTGAAATCATGGCTTGCGCAGAATTTTTTTACATCTTAATGATGCCAAGACTGATTTCATTTTGTTTGGCACTCCAACCATGCTTGGCTCCTTCTCACACGACGGCACTTCGATTCCCTCCCCTAAGTCCTACGTGAAAAGCCTTGGAGTTTTGTTGGACAGTGGCCTCAGGTTCGAAAGGCAGATCAGCGCCACAGTCAGAACCAGCTTTTTTTCAACTCCGTCTCCTCTCGAAGGTTAAACCTTTCCTTAACCGGGGGATCTGGAGACGGCTGTCCATGCCTTCATTAGTGCCCGGCTGGACTACTGTAACGGCCTTTTCGTTGGTCTGAACCAGGCTTCCATCGCCCCGCCTGCAGCTCGTCCAGAACGCTGCTGCTCGTTTTCTGGTGGGCACGTCCAGGCGGGAACATATAACCCCCGTCCTGTCCTCCCTGCACTGGCTCCCCGTCCGTTTCCGAACTGATTTTAAATTACTCTTGTTTGTTTTTAAAGCCCTCAACGGCCTGGCCCCCCCTTATCTGGCTGACCTGCTGGTCCGCCGGGACCCCAGCAGGGCCCTTCGTTCCGCTGGCCAACTTCTTTTAGAAATGCCGAGAACGAAGCTAAAGCAGTGGGGCGACCGCTCGTTCTCAGCTGCTGGCCCCAGATTGTGGAACTCGCTGCCCCCCGACATTCGTCTCACGACTGAACTGGGCTCTTTTAAATCTAAGTTAAAGACACATTTTTTTAGTCTAGCTTTTAATTCTAACTAGTTTATTTATTAAAGGTTTTTACTCTCTCTTAGGTACACCCTGCACTCCCCGAGTAGCCTGTTCTGATTCTCTGTTGGTTGTTTTCACTGTTAGCTCTTTTTTGTTCTTCACTTTTCCTAGTATTTAAGTTTGCATTTTTATGTTTTGCATTGTTGTCTCTTTTCCTGTTACCCTGCTGTAAAGCACTTTGTGTGTCCAATGGGTACTGTAAAGGGCTATATAAATAAATTTGATTTGATTTGATTTGATTTGATTTGGATGCTGTGTTTGGAGTTTAGCCACGACAGAGCTGATGACATCCCAGGCTGTCTCTGGTGCGGTACCTGGTATTATATAAACCGCTACCAGAATAACACAGGTGAACATTCTGGGTAAATAATATGGACGGAAACTCACAGCTAACAGTTTGATGTCTGTATTGCAGATCTTCTCCTTGACAGTGACGTGTCCTGGATGGCACCAACGCTGATTGACCAGCACTGCAATTCTACCTCCCCCTTCAGCTTCCCACAGAGTTGTTTATTTCAATCTGCACAGACCGTCCTGAAGCCGTGTACAGACGCATTACAGTCCGGGATGTGTTCATCCAGCCATGTCTCAGTGAAGCACATAATACTACACTCTCTGTATTCTTTCTGAGACCTTGTTGGCACTTTAAGCTCGTCCATCTTGTTAGCTAGCGATCTCCCACTACTCATCAGAACAGTTGGAAGAAACAGTTTAAATCTCCACCGTTTTTCTCTCTGCCTAACCCCTGCCCTGCATCCTCTTCTCTTTTTACTCAGCACTGAGTAGTTCACTATAATAGTAGTATGATGACATGAACCCATCTTACAAGTTTATGCCAGAAGAGGAGCCGACCTTGTCAACTAAATATAATCCTACAGTCAGTTTATGGGATGATCAACTGCAAAGATGGATTGTGAACATCAGAGGGGAAACTTCACCATCTGTCTTCACACCATGTCTGAGGTCCACACTTTACAGTCCAGAACGTTCGAGAGCCGAGTGAGGGAGGAGCTGAAACCTGGCGCCGCCCCACTGCACTATCACTGGCTGAACAAAATGTTCAGCCAGTGATAGTGCAGCAATGGTGCACTATTACTGCACCACTTCTGACAGAAAAAAGAGGAACTTTTTCATGCCTGGATCTGTAACGGGAGTTTTCAGTTCTCAGTGTTAATAAAACTTAGGGACTTTTATTTTCCTTTGTGGTATCAATAAACTTTACCGTCATGAAGAAGGCAGTGTTTTCTCTCAGTTAATGTAATGTTAACTTATAAATATAATGTGGAGATGTCCATAATGTTTACATGGTGTTAACGTTATCTGGGTCTGCTGTTTTCATC
>JALJCO010006420.1:0-57523 GCA_023101725.1 Atherinomorus stipes | reverse complement strand
CCTGCCAGGGCTTAAAGCAAATTAAAATCCTGAGCCTGAGCTTTTTCAAAGCGAGTGGGCTTGTTTAGAGAGTTTGTTCGCATTTACACCGTAAATTTGGCCAAAAATAGAGGCGATTTTTGTGACTAGAGTCTAAATCGTGACGTAATAGCACTTTCTTGCTGCTAGATGAGTATATCATTTTCTGCAAGCATTATGTCTTCTTCTTCTTCTATTTTTTTTTTTTGCAAGTCCAAGTCATGTCTCCAATGTAATGGCTGAAGTCCACGTTGCAAGTCTCTTTCAGCTGTAATCAGTGATCATATCATGTCATAGTGTCTGTTCTGCTTAGAAGACTGCATCATAATATCCAAGGAATTTAAAATCCACACTCTTTATCTACCAGCATGTTGCAAAGGCACTGATCTTTAGTTTAACTGACGAATACTTTGTCTCTTGGATGAATTTCTTTGCTTTACCGCTATTTGGAAAACTTGTAGATGAACATGAAATTTATTCAGACTATAAATGCACTCTTAACTTATCCAAGAGTTATAATGTGTATAAAAATCCACCTGGACCTGCAGAGAGATGCTCTAAACTAGCATTTTTCTGAATGTGGAGAGGAGGCTAAGCTGCATCTTATTGCAGGATCACTACCTGCAGGTTTTAGATGTTTCCCTGCTGCAACATCTGATCCACATGACAGTTTATCAAGTTCTGCAGAATTTACACTGTCAGTGAAATGTGACCCAATTCAGATTTTTTTTTCTCTTATGTGACTCAGATCAGATTTGCTTTTTGACAAAGTAAACAGGAAAAAGACGCATGCATTCGGATCTGTTGAGATTGGATACAGGCCTCATTCATATGTGAAAATAAATCGGATATCAATCAGATATGTTACAATGCGACTGCAGTGTAAGCAGGCAGATTGGATCTCCTTATACATTGCGTTCCACACGTCATTAAATCTGCGACGATTTAGCTTATTTTTGGCGCACTACTAAGATGTGAGCAGTAGTTAAATGCAAGAATGGAGGCTCGACAGAGAATGAGAGATGAGGAGGAAAGTGTGTGTGGGAGGCAGTCGCCATTCCGTCATTCCTCCACTCGTACATGGGTCCCCAATTGTTGAAATGGCAATTGTCATTCCAACAATTTTTTCATTCTATGGTCGCAACGACGGTATTTAAAAAAAAAACATCCCACCATTCCGATGATTCTTTAATAGCCTCCCAACTCCCCCGGCATTCAGATCTTTTAGGTACTTCTACAAGAGACGGACTCCACAACTTCGCGAACCAAAGGGACTACAGGCAAGATTAAGAAATGAAACTCGCGACTGGCGCTTCAGGTAACTGCAGCCACGATTCAAGCCGTCACGGGAGCGTGTACAAACTGAAGCTATAATGTTGTTTACTAAGCTTTTTCTTCGTAGTTACACTTTTTAGTGTCTTTCAGTTGATCTGGATCGTTTGCTGACGGCAGAAGAATCCATAACTATCGCTTACAGTGTTTGAATTTACCGCGACCGGCTTCTTCCTGTATCAAAACTGCCGGGGATGCGGATGCAGCGTCATTTGACGTCACATCCACAGGGCAGCGCGGGAAATTCGGCCACCGAATTGCAGCACTTTATGCAACACACAGCCTGTTCAAGGCAACAGAGAGATATGTGGGTGGGCTCGTTGTTTTTGGTATTTAGTGCTTCATCGCCCATTAGTATTAATGGTAAGTATTAAAGTACTTCTTACAGCTCAACCAGGACAAAACTGAAGTTTTAATCATCGGTCCTAAAGACAAGAGAGAGATCATTTTACCAAAATTACAGAATTTTAATCCTTCTTAGTGTGTGAGAAATTTGGGTGTTCTTTTCCACTCTGAGCTGAATTTTATTCCACATATCAAAAATGTCACAAAGACAGGTTTTTATCATCTCAAAAACATTGCTAGAGTCCGCCCATTTCTCTCTCTTGCCAGCACGGAGGTGCTGATGCATGCTTTTATTTCTAGTAGAATAGATTACTGTAATGCCCTGCTCTCTGGTCTTCCTAAAAAGACCACATCGAGTTTGCAACTTCTTCAGAACTCAGCAGCACGAGTTCTGACAAGGACCAGAGGGCGGGAAAACATTACACCAGTTTTAAAATCGCTGCATTGGCTCCCCGTGCATTTCAAGATTGATTTTAAGGGTCTTTTAATAGTTTATAAATGTCTAAATGGTCTTGGGCCTTCTTATTTATCTAGCCTTCTTTTAAACGATGAACCCTCGCGGACCCTGAGGTCCTCTGGTACCGGCCTTTTAGTTGTTCCCAAAGTGAGAACCAAAAGTCACGGCGAGGCCTCATTCCACCATTATGGGCCTCGTCTGTGGAACAGCCTGCCAGAGAACCTCAGGGTTGCAGAGACTGTTGATGTTTTTAAGAGGAGGCTCAAGACCTACTTTTTTAATAAAGCATTTAATTAATTTGTCATTTGTATTTTCGATTGTTTTATTCATTGATTTACTTTTTTTTTTTCCTGTTTTATTATGGTTCTGATTTTACAAAGGCATGTCACATTAGCTGTTTTTATTACTCTTAAGTCTATATTTTAATACTTGTAGTTCTTATTTGTGCTTATTGACATTTATTTGATTAAGTCTTTAACATCAACTCCAGTGTTTTCCTCATGGGGGTCCTCCACGCTGGGAGCTTTGCTTTTTGGTCAGTGAGGTTGTTTCCATTGGGGGGCTCTCTTGGTTCGGGTGGCTGGGGGGTCCTGCTCTGCAATTGTATGGTTGTGGTGTGGGCCCCTGGTGGCCGGGACCTGGGGGGGTCCCCCTGGTGGTGGCTTCGGAGACCGCGATGGCTCCAAGTGTGGACGGATCCCTAAGATATCGTTTCCTCACAGCAGTGCCGAAGTAGGTTATATTTATTAAGTTATAACAAATACTGAGGGAGGGTGTATGCATGTGTGTGTGTGTGAGTGGGAGGTAGAGAATTGTGTAATTTTTTTTTTTCTAATTGTCATTTTATTGAAATGTTGATTTTAATATGTAAAGCACTTTGTGCTACATTTGTATGAAAAGTGCTTTATAAATAAATTTCATTCATTCATTCATTAAAAAAATGGACATGCATGTTTGTTTGTTTTTTAAATTCCTGCCTCTAGTCCCTTTAATAATCTGTTACTAAAATTAAATGGGGAAATATAGCCTTACATGCCTCCACGTATTAATGTAACTCGGTTAGTCTGAAACATGTTAGATTCATGTCTGAATCTCAGGGATCACTGACTGTAAGCAGAAATACAGTCTGTCACCGGAACGAAGTCTCCACAGAGCCGTGCATCTTCATGCCTGCTGGCATCATATGCAACATTACTAACTGCAGTTACAGATATCAATGATGGAGCTGCAAGTGACACCTGAAGTCACTGACTAATTCCAGCCAAAACATGTGAATGATGTCCAGTCTCCTTCATGTTGGACAGGGAACCGCATTTAGGCATTACGCACGTCAGACAAAACTCTTTTATCGCCAGACGCACCGCTGGGTCATCCAGGTTCAGTGAAATATTGGTTCAGAATGAAGACGCATCATCCAGATTACCAAGCTTCATCAGAACTGTTTAAAAATCTGATTTCAGAAGCTAAAACTTTATTTTGGAAATTAATCTACACACAATTAAAGAAAACTCGGCATAATTTAAAAAGCAACAGGAGACGATTGAAGCTCACAGTAATTATATCTAAATCTGGGCTTTATTTTGTTACATTGTTGATCAGTAATCTAACTATTTCCCATCATTGTATCCGTCTGGATCCTCTTGTCTATTTGTATGCAAGCGCCTGATATGGGTCGCCTACAATTTTGGAAACACTAGGTACGCATGCAGGGTGTTTCAAATGATAGGATGGTGTAATCAGGAGAAATTTGATATGGGTCACATTATAAAATACGTGTAACCACACATTTAAAAAATCGGATTAAGGGATCAAATCTGACTTGGGCATCAAGACCTGACAGCGTAAATGTAGCCCTTGTGACTTGTACAGAGTTTCACATCAAGCTCTGCACAAGTCTGCTAATTACTCATTGATTGGAGTCAGGTGTTTTGCAGCAGGGAAACTCCTAATCAGGGGCACCATATGGGGGAAAGTTAGGAAGATTTCAAGGGCCCATGACTGTGGGGGCCCCAAAAGATGTGGAAATTATTAAACCTTCATTTTAAATAATATATTTATATACATTTCAAATAGAACAAGAAAATACAGTAGTAGAATAAATTACCTTCGTGTTCTCACTGGTTTTTCAGCAGTAAACGGCAAAACAAAGCATGAATATATTGACCAATCCACCCCCGTGAAAGTGCAAGAAATGGTTTGGTCCTCAGGAACTGCCTCGACGCATCAGTTCCCTGCCTGTCAGTACCGCGGTTTGCTGGTATCGGGCCTTTATTGCTGCATGCACTTCATTTGACAGAGTGACAGCGAATAAAACGACTGACCAAGAAAATGTGTAAATAAGCAGCAGTATGAAAAAAAAATCCATCCACGGACAAAGAATGCAGCGCCCCAAGAAATCAAAGTATGATTTTCAAATGAGAACAGAAAGAAAGGAGAAAGAGAAGAGACGAACGAAGCGTGAGACAGTTTTTAAAGAAAGGTTTGTTGCCTGAGTTGTTCAAATGAACCTGTTGAGTGAAATAGCCTAGCTATCTGCAGACTATTACAACTTAGTTAATCCATAAGGTGGAAGTGGGATCACATGATTGATGATGCCGGGTATTGCTGTGCGGCTTGAACGAAAAGTGATTTTCCCTCTGTTTTTCTTTCTAAGAAAAATCAAACCAGGACTCTCCAGCATTTGTAATAAGTCTGTTGTGTGTCTGTAACTAACACAGAAGCAAATAAGCCAAAAAAATCATAGAGCTGAGAATTTACATTTACATAACCAAACCAGGCAAAACATAGTTCTCAGAACATCACTTGAGTGCTAATAATTGTTTAGCAAGATACTTATATTAAATAACTGTCCTTGTCCCCCTTTAATCATATGTAAACAGATGATCCGCCAGCAGCAGCCCCATCTCTTCAAACCCCACCCCCCTTTCCATTCCCAGTGAAGAAGGTAAGCAACATTGGGACCAGTTAGCATCATTAAATAAAAATTGAAACACTAAAAAAAAAACAACAACAAAAAACCCCATAATGATCTCAATAAAATAAAAATACACTGTAATTGTAGTTGTTTGTACAGGATACTGGACAGTTAAATGAAAAACACTGAGGAGCCACCAGCAGCCTGTATTAAAATCAGTCACGATTTAAATAGTTCAGTTAGATTTTTACATTCAGATTGAATTACAGCCATCAAAAGACATCTATAAATCTTGATCATTCTCAAGACGGTTAATTTATTTGAGCAGCTTGAGCTGCACCATAAATACCTGTTTGCAATCTAGCTGTGAGGTTACACTGAGCTGCTGATAATTGATGTCATTAGATGATATAATTTGTTGGTACATTATATAAATGTAACAACTGTTACAGTCTTGGCTTACATTTCTCAGGGCCCTCTCAGGTTTGAATGAATAAATAGAGTACATGGGCGGAAAAAGTGATGAAAGAGATGTTGAAGGAGAAGTTTTTGAGAACTTGTGCTCTCAGTCAGATGACCAACTCTTTCATGCTAGGATAGTTTTCCTTTGTTGAAATTTGGAACAACAAAAATTAGGGCTGTCAAAAAATTAATCCTAAATTAATCCTATTGTCAAACAAGAGATATTTTTTAATAATTAGTACTGCTATATGTAGAAAATACATTAACTTTTGTTTTATAACTAAAAGGCTAAAACCAAGCCAGAAATCTGGGAGTAGTCGATGACTAAGACCTGAATTTCAGCTTCACATTAAGACAGTTGTGAAGTCGCCTGTGAGGACCAGCAGCATTCTGGACTAAACTGTGAAGGACTTTAGGGAGACATGTAAGGACACGGTTTGAGTAGTCTAGTGTACTGATCCTAACTGTGTTCTAGAAGTGATAAAAGCGATTAATCAGGATAAATTGTTTGACAGCCCTACAAAAAATACATTAAAACTGTAAATAATACTCTTTATAACAGTTTTAAATCTTGCATCAATTTTTTGAGGGAGGAGGGGCCCAATATGAGTGTCTTTCATGGGGCCCTAAATTCCTGGCGGCGCCCCTGCTCCCAATACCTGCAGGATTCCAGCCCTTGAGGATCGGAGTTGTCCGCCTCTGTTGTAAGTGATATTAATGGCTAATAAACCCGCACACCCTCCATCTTACATCCTAGAACTTTAAGCTCTATTTAGCCAATAAAAGATAGTATTATCTTAACTCTTGTCTCATACTGTATCTTGTCTCATCTTCTCTATCTTTTCCTGTCTTAATCCCACAATGTCTTCTTCCATTTTGTTGCTGAATCAGCCTCAGTTCTAAAGCGTACTTTCTCAGCCTCAGGATGCTGCTTGGCAGTGACAATTCTTTAAAAGCACAAATAGATATCACTATACAATAAACCCAGTCCGGAGCATGAAGTTTTAAGGTTGGAAAGTTATGTGATATATCTTTAAAGGATAACTTTCTTTCTTTTCAACCTGGACGTTATTGCACACTGATAAAATTTCTGTATCACTTTGACTTCTTTGCGCAATATCTAGATTAAGTCGCCCTCTGGCATATATCCATATAATGGGAGAGACTGGCCTCCATATGATAGATATATGGAGCTTGTGATGCTGCACAGGCGTTAAAAATGTTCAAAACGTTCAAAAAATTCAAAATGCAACTCCCACTAACAGTTTTTAACATTAAAATTATGTATATACATATATATATATATATATATATATATATATATATGTATCTTCATCTACCAATCTCTGGCAGTGCATCTTCTAAGTGCCTTTTGTGAAATCCTGATGGGGAAAATGAAGAAAAAAGAAAGAAGCCTCCCTCCAAAAGTGAAAAAAATGACGAGTCAGCATTGATATGCCCCACCTCACCTCCCACGTGGTAAATAGCACTATGAACTGCTGATGTTGCCTGACTTAGGGTTCTGAATTTGTCTTCAGTTTCTGTCTGAAGCAGCACACACTGGTCTCTAAGTGCAACTTTCATTGGTTTCCTAAGGCTGTTTCAGGCTCATTTAACAAGTTTTCAAATTTATTGAAATGAGACCTGGCTCTGAAAAGACATAAGAGCAGAACTGGATCTGCATAAGCACAGAACTGATGGAGAGGAAGTCACAGGAAGCCCACATTTTATAAGCCCCTGGAAGCAGATGAATAGACAGGAGAGTCTTACAGAGGCAAAAACTGGGGATTTAAACATTTGCATGTATATGCTGACAGCGACAGACTGCCAAGAAGCCTATCATGATTAAAAATATCCCTTTGTTCTGATGGTATGAAAATCACATGGAACTTTTTTTTGTTGCTTACTCAGTCAGATTAACAAAAAGATTTTTTTTAAGGAATGGGTTGTAGGATGTTGGAGTGGCCAGCACGGACACTTCACCTCCAGTAGGTCTCCATTGGAAGCTAAGCTCTGGCCCCTCTGAGATGAACTTCTGCTGTGCGCCCAAAATATGCTCATGTTAAGTTAACTGCTTACTTAACTGATTGTGATTGACTGGCAGCCTGTGCCCCACTTCTTACCCAATGCCAGTTGGAACAGGCTCAAATCCCCCTGCCTGAATTGGGGACGTGCTATAGCAAATTTAATAACAAGTAATAATCTCTGCTATTTTTCATGCATATAAACTTTCATATTTTATCTTTTCTGAGCAATATATGTCTGCAGTAAAGAAAGGTACAGCAGCCATCAAAACTGCCACTGATAGTACCTTTTAGAGAATATTGTAATTAATTTGCATGACAAGTTCTCTCTTGTTATTTAACCAGAGTATGCTGTTCATTATGTTTAATAAGGAAACAAGCAATGTTTCGACTATGACAAAAGAAAACAGCAGTGCTTTGTCCTCTGCAGCACTTGTACAGTCAAGTCCGCAGCTGCAGGTGTATTAACTCAAGGTCAGTTGCTGCAACCCCCTCCATGTCAACTCGTTTATCCATTTCAAGCCTGCTGTTACATTGCTATTGGTGCACAGAATCCCATCAAGCAAACTGAAACCACCACCCTTTCTAATTTTGCTCAATTTGAACTGGTATTTGCTGGCATGCCCTGCAAAATGTGTTCAATTTAAGGATATTATACTTTTATTAGAGATGGTGGGAGCATACAGAATCTAGAGATTGAAGGATACTGATGGCCTGGGGGACCTTTAGCTTGGTGATATTATTACTGAGAACACTTTCATTTATTGTGATCCATAGCTGCTGGAAAGATTTGTTATATCATAGTGCTGTCTATCATAGATCATATTAGTACGGGCAGGATACCTGAAATTAAACCATTCAAGAAACACCTTCCCTGTAAAGCATTACAGAGCTGGAATTTTACAAAAAAATTCCATAGAATCCTCTATACTGTATATGCATGGGCTTTCCTAAGCCAGTAAAAGTCCAATTTTTTCCTGTGACATGGCAAATCGTGCTGTTAAAACTGTTTAACGTTGTCACCTTTGGCCAGAGCCAACAAAGCTTTCTCCCCCACTTTCATGATCAAGTCGCTGTCTCTTGGTTATACTGTAGCTTCACATTTTGGTGAGGACGTAGAGGTGGTATTGATCTTCTAAGAGAGTGAGTTTGCTCTACTAAATGTCACATCAGACATTTATGAGAAAAAAAGGAAAATCCTACCCTCACTTTGTTCCTTGACAGCATTGCTCATGAGGATTGAGGTGAAGGTGCTGTGTTTAGAGCCATTTTGTTAAAAGAAGGATTAGATAAAGCGTGCGGATGGGCAGCACAGCAGTGGAGTGGAGTCGTAGCTGAAGTTTCTATGCATTTTGACACTTCTCTTTTCAATCATGACAGCCATCTTTCAAGTTGTCAGGGGCTTTGAGCTTGAATGATAGATTCTGGATAGAGTATCACTTTCAGTTTGTTTGTGCACGCTATGTTTCACTGTGCTTGTGTAACCAAGCAATTAAAAAAAGAGTGATGAAAGGCTTTGCTGGCTGGGGAAGATACAGTAAGCCTGCACACTACTGCTCCCATACAGACATTTATCACTTTTTTTTTTTTTATTTCCAAAGCTGTCACTGCTTGTTATCAATCTGGCTTCTTATGTGAGTACTGATACAAAAGTACAAGACTGTAAATTGTTGTTGCTTTCAGTTTGGAAAAGTCTGCATCATTAAAATGGTATCTTTATTTACATTCCTTCAAATCTACATGCACCCAACATCAGAAATGCTCATACTTAATGGTGTGAGTGATTCTGCTGCCAAAATAACTGCTGGGGAACAAGTTGGCACAACAATAAACAAGAAAATATTTGAATAAGAATACAGAGAAAGTACTGCTTCTTCATCTAAGCTTCCCTGATGTTTACGCCAGATTCAAATCATTCTTTTGTCATCTATTTTCTCTGTGTTTCTGGTTCTTTGTTACTCTAAGTGCTTTTTTTTACTGTGAGAATACAGGTCTAATTACAGTCGCACAACAAGCAATAAGCCTCCTGATGTGTAATGATATTGAAATTCAAAAGAATGCCTTTGCTTTAAAAGTAAGAGTTGACTGACTAACATTAATACACAGGTTTACAAAATTACATTGATAGGAAGTGTAAATCTTGATTTAGTTTAAATTCAGTTTGGCTCTCTTGACCGTTTATTTCTCACTATTATGGCCATTTTGGTAAATCTCAACTGAACAGAGTTAAACAAGATCATCAGATCATAATTCACACCAGTAATAAAACATGTAAAAAAAAAAAAACACAGTAGCAAATACTTAGCAGAACTGTAACACAAGCTGTTTCATAAAGTCAAAGGTTAGGACAGCAGAATGATAATACCGCTCCATTACTGTCAGCCTCTTTCTGGCTGAATGCCACAGTTAATATCAACATGCTAATGAGGTGTTGCAGGGGCAGTCATGTGTGCATGTTGAGTGGATTGCAAACTGTCAGGCAAAGACATCTGAGTCATGTCAGTGATTTGGTTATTGCAGTTTAAATATGTCAAAAGTTGTTGTGGAATTAAACATTTGACGTTTTCATCCACTTCAAGATTGCATTCAACAAAACTCTACGAAATCCACTGGTTCTGCTGCTACAATGCTGGACAGGACAAGTTAAGAAATTAAAAAGATAATCACTGATAAATCATGCTAATAATTGACCCTTTGCCAGCCATACCCCAGAACTGCCGCTGACCAAGGAGTTTCTGGCAAACTTCACTTCCCTAGACGGGGCATGACAGGATTTTCAAGTCTGATGACAGATATCCAGAACGTTTGGGTGATGTTGTATTTTTTGCCTTCCCAAAACCAAAAAAACACAAGCGGAGAGATGCGGAATATGGATAAACGGCATGGAATATGGATTAAATGGCGTGAAAGATTGATTAAACAGCGTGGAAGACCTCACTCATAGTTGCACGTGGCTGAACATGGAGATCGACAAACTATTTATTCCGAGGTAAGACGCTAACGCCACCTAGCACAGTAGTTAGCTACAAGACAGCAGTATAATATTAAGTAAAAGCTACCGTTTTTCACATGGAGTTTGGTAGCTGTGTGTCACTAGAGGCTAATCAAATACACCAGATAAACACCAGTAAGTTACGGTTGCCAAGAAAAATATAGACAAATATAACACGGTCATCTCTGCCAGTTTCTCAGTCCAGTATCTGTTATTCCGATCAAATCCAACGTATTGATCAAAACCACCATGTGGAAATAACATCCTGGTCAAGGGTAAAACATCTAGCAACAGGCTGTAACACGTCAGATTAAGGCTGAACAATAAAAAAAAAAAGATTATTGATAAAAAAAAATCAGTATTGATCATCAGTATTTTTTTTTTAAAAAGGCATTATCAAATTAAAAGCTATGTTAGGTGCAGCCCAGGCCGTTTAAGCTTTTGCTGAATGACCTACTCATAATAAAGTTCACACTAAAGCCCTTTTCAGATTTGCATTGCGAAACATGAGCGATAAAGTACATATGCTCCTTAAATGGACTCGTCTTTACAAACATGCCGCTTCCGTGTGGACTTATCATGTCCCGGGCGCTTTCATACATCAGGAAATATTGCGGAAAAGTCAGCACAGCCGCTGTCCCTTCAACTCTGTCCAGAACATTTTCTTGTGCTGTCAGCCAAAAAGACGTGTTGCAACATTTCCGCTCTTGTGACATGTAGACCAGCCGGTACATGTCCGCTACATCTCCGAGGTAAAAGACCGGACAGCATGTCTGAATGCAAACGTTATAAAGGACAGAGTCCACAATATTACCGCTTTCCAGTGCAAGTCTGCAAGGGGCATAACACTGAATTTCTAATTCAGCCTTTGCCTGGGTCTGCGTTTGTGATTGGTTTGGTGGAAGGAGTGACTGTAGTATCATGATACCCGGTTGGCTACAGCGGAAAACTGTGCTTTCATATTGAACTTTTATTGACCCTTTTTTTTTTCTATTGAAAAAACCTCTATTGATCAATATATATCAATATCACATTATCGTCCAGCCCTACGTCAGATATCTGAAACTTTCTGGAGTCATACATGACAAAACAATCTGTTAACTTACTCTGCGATGCAAGAACGTTGTTCTTGTACACGTTTGTTCTGGATATGAATCATCAAGACGTGGAGTTTCTGAGTCTTTCTGTATGAACGCTGAGCCTTCGCTTTGATTTTAACATCCTCTTTATCAACATTACTCCATCGACAAATAATGATGAATTCCTCAGAGGCATCCTGCAGTCCTCTCTGTCTAGCCCCCTGATATTTCAAAAATATTACTGCAGAAATTTAACACAATTTCCTTCAGAATATGTTCACTGAAATCACTGAGCAATCCATGTTGATGAACGCAGAAATTAGCTAAAAACGGATAGTTTGCCAGACTTAGCAACTGTAACCATGGGGGGGTGGAACTTAGCGAAAGGTCAATTCTGCAATTCACACTGTAACTGTTTTGCTGTGTTTTCCATTTATTTAAAAAATGAAATGACTGGATAAGAGTGCTGTATCAGCTTCATTCATCCAATTTCTGATCCAACTAATATCAGAGCCAATATTCCATCCAGGTATCAGATTGGTGCATCTGTAGTTAGCCATTTAGTCAGGCTA
Organism: Atherinomorus stipes; assembly: GCA_023101725.1. Lineage (NCBI taxonomy): Eukaryota > Metazoa > Chordata > Actinopteri > Atheriniformes > Atherinidae > Atherinomorus > Atherinomorus stipes. The sequence continues at coordinate 45,328 of JALJCO010006420.1, read as the reverse complement.
AAATCCTACCTTTCAAAGTCAGACTATCACCCTAATAAAGCAGCTTATTTGGACTTTACCAATTCAGTTACTTAAAGGCCCACAACGGAACTTTAAGCGGTTTTCTCAGTGACGCGCCCCCTGTCAATGGCTAAACTTCATCCATCTTGCAACGTACCTTTCCTTTGAGCTCACACCAGCCAATAAAAGACAGTCTTATCTTGACTCTTGTTCAGTCCCTTCCTGTTTTTCTTTTCCTCTCTTCCTCTGCTAATGTTTCCTTGTGTTGCGTTGCTGAATCTGACATGATGCGTGGTCAAAACACCCACTGTGTTCATGTCTGGTTCAGATCCGTTTGCTAGTAAGTGACATGGTGCTGCAACCAATAGTCAGCTGCAACGTCACAGCCCGGTCCCAGATACAAAAGTTACGTAGGGCAGTTTCTGAGCCTTGGGACACCTCTGGGCAGTGACGGTTCGAAAATGTGCATAATGAATGTTGGTGTGCCATCAAAACGAGTCAGAAGCCCATATTTTTAAGGTCTAGGAGTTGCATTGTGGGTCTTCAGATGAGTAGTTAGTAATTTTTGACATAGAGCCTCTTTTTCAAATTAGCCTAGGCACAATTTTTCACGGTGGGCTGCACGGTGGCATGGTGGTTAGCACAAAAGCACAAAGACATGCATGTTAGGTTAATTGATCACTCTAAATTGTCCCTAGGAATGAATGTGAGCGTGAATGGTTGTCTGTCTCTCCGTGTTGGCCCTGTGACAGACTGGCGACCTGTCCAGGGTGTACCCTGCCTCTCGCCTGATAATAGCTGGGATGGGCTCCAGCAACCCCCGCAACCCTGAACTGGATAAGCGGTACAGAAAATGACTGACTGACATGACTGACAATTTTTCACTTGAGACAGTTTCAACATATTTCATCCTGTTATTCGAGTTGCAGGAGGTTGCCAATGCTAATGCTTGTGTAAGTCAGTGGAATTCTGCTTGTCAAAAAACAATTTTATCCACTCCATCAAACACCTGAGGCAAATCAGTTATAATGCAAGACTATTTGTCTAAATGCCTGTGCTAAACTAGTAAATCTGTGTGCTAAACAAGTAAAACTAGTCTTGCATGACAAATTTTGCATTACATTTTGAGGAACTAATTTCTTACCAGCAGCAGAATTACACTTTGCTTCTGGGTGGTAGTGTTACTATCTTCATCAGTTCATAGTGGCTCATAGGGATATGGTGATGGTTTGTTTGATGAAAAACAAATCAAATTCCGAGGATCAGAAGAAATGGACAGCATGTGAGTTAAATATATGTGTCACCGCAGAGGGTCTGAATACCTTTGACCATGTGATAGTTCAGTTTTTCTTTTTTAATAAATTTGCAAAAAATTTCTACATTTCTGTTTTTTTGTCAGGATTGGGTGCTACATTCATGAGAAATCAAACTTACTATTTTGATTTTAGCAAATGGCTGCAATAAAACAGAGTACAAAGTTTAAAGGGGCCTGAATACTTTCCGTGCCCACTGTATGAGATACTAGCAGGTATTAGCCGACATGTGGCTAATTTTAATGTTTCTGACAACTTGGTAACTTAGCCAACAACTTAAATCCAGTCATATTTTAAGCAGCTTCAGAGTAAGTCATTCTGTAGCATTAGCAGCTGGACCGTAGTCACATGACTCTAAAAGGAATGCTGGGATATGAAGTTCTTCCACATTAACAGGGACTTTTCTACATGCTGGACTGATGCTAATGGAACAAAACTTCATCATGGAAAAACAAGATCATGTTTTAATGCTGATATCAGCCAATAATATCAGTAGGCCGAAAATATCGAACATTTCTAATTTATAGGCTACTCATGCTAACCAAATAAAAGGACAGAGATGACTGCAATACAAACTCAGTTTTAACCATCAGTTAAATTCTTAGTTGATTTTAAATCTTTAAAATCTTGTGATTTGATTAATTTTAAATTAGTTTTAATACATGTCGCTAATCAAGAAGATAACAAGAAAATGGACAATAATTCTCTTGAGGTCAAAGTCTTGTTTTCAAGTACTTGTTTTTCTGGTTTCTTTGTTTACTTAGGGCTGGATTATACTTGTTCTTGGTGATGCGTTTCATTGCCACCATACGTTCCTAGTGTTCATTTTGGCGCGAGTATGCTCGCGTTGACGCAAGGTAAATTCTGAGCCTACCATCTGAATTTCGTAAATTCAGAAATCGAGACTCATCAGACAATGCAAAATTTCTCCATCTTCTATTGTCCAATGTTAGTGAGTCTGTGCAAATTGTAGCCTCAGTTTCCTGTTCTTAGCTGACAGGAGTAGCACCTGGTGTGGTCTTCTGCTGCTGTAGCCCATCTGCTTCCAGGTTGGATGTGTTGTGCATTCAGAGATGCTCTTCTGCATATCTCGGTTGTCAGCTTTCTTCCCCATTCTGCTGCTCGGTTTGAACTGCAGCAGATCGTCTTGACCATGTCTACATGCCTAAATGCATTGAGCTGCTGCCATGTAACTTAATGAGCAGTTGGACAGGTGTACCTAATAAAGTGGCTGGTGTGTGTGTATATGTATCATCATCAGTCATTTTCTGTACCGCTTATCCAGTTCAGGGTCGCGGGGGTTGCCGGAGTCCATCCCAGCTACTATCAGGTGAGAGGCGGGGTACACCCTGGACAGGTTGCCAGTCTGTCGCAGGGCCAACACAGAGCAATTTAGAGTGTTCAATTAACCTAACATGCATGTCTTTGGACGGTGGGAGGAAGCCAGAGTTGGAATTGTTCAATTCCAAATGGTTGGAATTGTTCGAACCCCCTCCCCAGCTGGGAATCGAACCAGTGACCTTCTTACTGTGAGGCACGCCACCGTGCAGCCCCATGTGTATATGTATGTATTATTATTTTTTTCTTTTTTGTTTTTTTCTTTCTCTGATGAAAACTTTTTATTTTTATTTTCATGTTACTTAGAGCAGATGGGTTGACAGGGGAATATTGCTTAGGGACAAATCATCTGTATGAACCGAAATCCTGTAAATAACACTTTTTGATTAAATTGCAGTAGCATTCACATCAACACCTTTCCTCTTTAAAGAACAAATACTACATTCAACAGAGCCTCACATCTTTTGATTATTTTTAAGGTCCATAAACTCAGTAGCCACAAGACCTCTGACAAAACACAGCTGAACAGCAAGTTATTTTTTTAATTGAGTGTAAGAAAGTAATCTGTCATTCATTTGTTTGCCTGCAGTAATCCTGACAATTAGACCAAAAAATAGCAATTAGAAGCAGCAGGACACAAAGACCAGGTAATGAAAAACAAAATAATCACTGTGCTTCAGGATCCACATGAAATGTTAGTTTGGCGTTCAGGGTGTCCTCCAAATACAAATACATGTACATTTGTTTTGTTCTTTTATCGTGAGAACAAAGATGCATGTCAAGGTTGACATATGCTTCTCTACACATCGCAAATACTGCTATTCACATGAGATAAGTTTGGTTAGAGATATGTACAAAAGTGTGTGAAAACAAGAAGCTTGGTTTGTATATTCAGCTCAATGTTATGAACCTTTCATTATCTTCTGAGAAAGAAACCCTAAATGTAGATACAAGCCCCACAAGAGAAAGCACTTAAACCACAAATAAAATAATTGAAGCCTTGAGCTGTGCCTATCTGAACCAATTTGGTAAGATGCTTAATCAAGGTTGCATTTTTAAATATTCATTAAAGTACATCACAATGAGTACAACAGCAATTACTGTCACGTGTTTACAGATGATTATGGGGGTTGTTTTCAGACCCTTAATGTAATGTGTGCTATCTCATCATACTTCCTTAAAACAGGATATCAAATTTAGATATTTTTAACAAGCAAAGAGAACCTTTTATTTTCCGTCTTATGATTAAGAATGTACATTCTATGTTTAAAGCATACTTTTTCTCAGAGTTACAATTGTTTTACCCTAACTACTTTTTGTCATTTGTGAGTAATGCTGCAATTGTAAATGATTTGTCTCACCGTAACATGTAAACAGTAGTGTTTTGTTCAATCCTGGAGATTTTCTTCACCCCATGGCTTATCCACTGTGGTGTAGGCTACAACTAATCATCCCTCAAGGCATTATTGTTTCTATAATATTCACTTGTTTATCTCGCTCAACAGATCTGGATGAAATATTTTCTCCCAGCAAAGAAAAAAAAAAAAAGAGAAAGCTCATTGTTATTCAGTGAATGCACTGGGGTTTTGATGCATTCATGAGAGGCTCTGCAGATAAGAACTCACTTCCATTGTAACCCCAGTTAATAGGTATGTGAGGAAAGGAATGACATTTTAAAGAACATAAAATATAAAGAATGCCCCCTGTTATGGCATCAGACCACATCCAGTATTTGGCTTGGTGATACATGTCACCCTTACACAAAGGTCAAGGCTAAGAAATCTGATTACCGGCTTGTGGCCGTGGACAAATACTCAAAAATGTAATGATTTGAAATAATGTTTTGGGGGGTAAAAGGTCATATTTCAGTGTCAACACAATGACAAACTTTACAAAAGATGTTAAATGTGAATTTTATTAACCTTTGTTACGTCAGTTAACTTACAGAAATCAACCCAAGTAACTCCTTCCTGACTGTCTGGTTAGACAGTGAGCTTGTATAAAGTAACAATGGAGGCAGTGAGGAAGAGTAAATCCTTACAGTCAAACTAATTTATTGCATGAAAAGTGCTATATAAATAAAATGAGATTTGATTTGATACAACCAGTTTGACAGATGGTAAAGGACGAGTCAAGGACCAGTTAGCATGATAGCTTGAGTTTGATATGTGTAAAATGTTGAACTGTTTCACACATATACTTCACCTGCTGGCAAAATATTTTTTCCTCTCAGTAGATAAAAAGGCCACATCAAAAAGCATTTAAAAAAAACTAATCAAGGGTTTGTTTATTTATGTTGCATCATGTATCATAGAGCAATCATGTGGTCAAAGGAACTGTCCAAGGAGCTCAAAGACAAAATTATTGCAAGGCACAGATCTGGCCGAGGTCACAAAAGAATTTCTGCAGCACTGAAAGGAAAGTTCGATTTTTTTCAATCTGGACTTGTTTTCAAGCATGAAATACATTCATTTACTCACCCAGACAGTTTTGGTGCAACTTGAATTCCTTCAGGAGATATTTAGATTCACTCAAGATCAAGATATGTCCAATATAATGGAAGTGATGGGGCAACCGCGCGCAGCCTCTAAATAAGGCATTATCTGCCATAAACTCCTTCATTCCACCAATGTTTTGTTGCAAAACATTAGTCGGACCCCCTCCCCCGTGAGCTCAAAGTTGCTTTTTTATGGTGATTCGTCCTTATTTACAGACATTTTTACTGCAGCAGCTTTGATGACGTCACTATTATGCAACACCATAACAAGTAAATGTCTGTGCCATGTCGGTCGTGAGAACAATTGTCTGTGGTAATTTAAAACACGAGTTTTCACCATAGTTGAAATATCCAAAGTTCACCAGAAACCCATTAGCTACGATAAAGCCGGGGTGTCTGCAAAAAGATTGCATCACATTCCCAAGCTCTAATGTCCGCATCACCTGCACGCAGAGATGCTTCTCTTCACTAAAAAAACCCAAACAATAAAACAAAAACAACAAAAAAAACTTTATTGTTGTAAGACAATTTTTTTTTAGGGGGGGGGGGGGGGGGGGGGGGCAGTTAGACGCTGAAGTTTTATAAGCTGATATGATTGTAGCAGTCAAACAAGGTATGCTCTGCATCTGGAGGCTATCTCCTTTTTTTCCCCTCTGTACATGAACGGGCGCTCGGACTCGTACGTCTTTTCTCCATCATTTTCACTGAGAGCGGTGTTGTCTTCTGTCTTTGGCTTCCTTGCTCCACTTCTTTGCTGCTCTTCTCTTCAGAAACCTGTAACTGCTGCTGCGGTGGAGTGTTTTTTTTTTTTTTTTCTCTCTCTCGCTCTGCAGCAGAGTGGACTTTTATGGCTACAAAGATGTGTATGAAAGCACCGTGACTGGGAGGTGCAAATTAATCATGATTTTAAAAGTAGCGAAGTAGATTACATGGTGTAAGTTGTACTCAAGTATGAGTAAAATTACACACTTATTTACAAAATACTCTTAAAGCACAAGTACCCAAAAGTTCTACTTAATTACAGTAATGTGAGTATTTGTAATCCATTACTTCCACCTGCAATTACATAAAACCATTTTCATGAAAAACCCTAAATTTACCAAATGCCCAGGGGTCTCATTTATAAAACTGTGCGTAGGATTTATACTAAAAGTGTATGTACGCCCCCAAAACCAAAGGTTTGCATATGCCAAAAAAATATTCAGATTTATAAAACTGGGCGTACGCACAGATTCAAGCAATCTCCCCTTTATAAATCACACCTCTTCCTGGAAGTTTGCGCAGGTGAATTTGGCTCATATCCTGCCCCCTATACGCCCACATTCTGCTATAAATGGTCAATGCAAAGCACCTCATGGATGTTTATCCATATAAATGAGCCTTTTTATTTATTTGAAAGGTTCTTATAGTTTCAGCTCACCTGCAGCATAAATAACGCTGCTGGTTTGAATCCTATAAAGCCAATACGATTAAAATTTGATACGATGGGGGAAATAAACGTTTGAGTGTGACAGAACAAAAGGAGAGCCTGGACGGGGATCAATCTCAAGTTATGAGCACTAGTAACCACTCTGCTGAAGGAGAAGCTGGCAGGCAAGCAGCCAGGGCACAATATCTCTTAGATACAAGTGACAGGACCCCGCACTGCCAGCAGGGGAATCATGATGCCATGTGGTTTCAGTTCCCCACCTCACCATCTGTGTCGCCATTTTCCCCAGTCTCCAAAACCTGCGTACGCATGGGTCAGAGTAAACGTGAGAGACCGCACATTTTCCCCTCAAGTTTGCTTTTTATAAATCACAACTTTTGTGTGAAAACTGGCATACGCCAGTTTCAGGCCTCGTTTTGTGCATATGCAACGTTTATAAATGAGACCCCGGGTCATTATTGTTAATGTGAATCTGTTCTCAGCTGACTTACCTGGTAAATAAAGGTTAGATAAATAAATAAGTAAATAAATACATTTCTGTATCAGTTCAAAAGGAAATTTAGAAGTATTAGCCTTTAAATGGATGGATATGAAGTATTAATTTTCAGGGGGAAAAAACTATTTCCACAGTTAGGAAAAAAAAAACAAATAAAATAAAATAAAATAAAAAACACATCCCTAATATCAGTTATTTCCTGTCTAATAAAGAAGCAGTTTAAATATACCTGATTCTATTTTTAATCTTGTTGAGAAAAAGATTTTTAACACAATAAAGTGTGTAAAAAGAGGTAATTACTTAAAAAAAAATAGTCATTGATTGTGAATATGTACGAGTCCATGCCTTTGTACTGTATTTGTTGGAAGCTGATAATGTTAACTAGCTTCTAACTTCCTGCAATGGTTTTTCTCTGCCAATGGGCTGTATGCACGACTCCACTATTTCCTGAACTTTAGACAGCAGCTTTGCTTCCTGTCTTTCGTTATTGGACAAACTAATTAATCCAGGTGTGTCTGACCAAAGTATCTGGCCAGACACACCTGGAGTAATCAGTTTGTCCAGTAATGAAAGACAGGAAACAAAGGTGCTGTCTGAAGTTCAGGAAGTAGTGGAGTCGTGCATACAGCCCATTGCTCAACAAAGGGTGTTGCCATAGGATGACGCTGTCTCCCCTAGTTTGTTCACCGCAGATCTTGTAAACAGAACAGCATGGTCACGAAGCAAAAGTTGGGATACTCCCAACTGATACTCCTGTTTGTAAACACTATGGGCTGTATGCACAGTTTCACTAATTCCTGAACTTATTCGTGCTCCTTTGTTTCCTGTCTTTCATTTCTGGACAAACTGATTAATCCAGGTGTGTCTGATCTGAGCTACCACAACGATAATGGCCAGAAACACCTGGATTAATCAGTTTGTTAAATAATGAAAGACAGGAGCACAACCAAGGTCAGGAAGAAGTGAAATTGTGCATATAGCCCATTCAAACCCCTCTCCTCGGGCAAATGGTCACATTGCTCTTCACCCCAAGCATCTCCTTCAAAGCTAGAAAGTAGGTGAAAGCCAAAGCAATATTAACCCATGGTTTTTGAGCGTGTAATATCAAAGCACTTTTCGCTGCAAAATACTTCCTTTTCTTCGCTGCATCTGCCATTTTTATTGAGAATTCCAGTGAATCTGGTGTCGGCTTCAGTCAACGTTTAAAAGAAGGAAAAAAAGTTTGCTCCAGTCGACGAGTTCATCCCAATAGAATGCTCTGTCATTGGCTGGACACAACACGCAAATCTCCACCCAGTCACGTCCCGAACACATGAAAACATAGGGAAAAGGCAAACTAAAGTCAGGGGAGGGGGAGTTGCAAACAAAACTCACCGCCACATGAAAGCAGAGGCCCAGAGGTGCGGATTAAGCCAGATTTCACTCACACAAGTCTCGTGCTTATTTTCAGGAGGAAAACTCTGGACTCTAGCTTTAAGGTAAGCTAACAGTTTGTGAAAGAAACGCCTTAATATGCCATCATTTGCAGTGGGGATAAGTGACAGAAAACGCCATTTAGCTTAAAAAAAGCTAAAAGCTCATGGTTCAAAACTGCAGATCAGGTATGGCTCCCTCAAACCATTATCAGTACTGATGAATAATAATACAATATGTTGTTTTAAGCTAATTAACTGGTGAACCAATGTCACTGCCAACAAACTGCACACAAATTGTCATTTCTGAGTTTGATTTTTTTTTTTTTTTTTTAATACAAAAACATTAATTGTGATGCAATAAATAGTTCTTTACAACCTGGTTGAGCTACTGTACTTCAGTTTTACTTCATTCTCTTCAGCAGAATGATCAGTTCCTGCATTTCAAAGCCTGGAGGCTGTTGAATCAGCTAAATCCTTGCAAATGCTAGGCGGCAGTGATAGTGGTATATGAAATACACAGTTTTCCTTTCTTTGCAATATATTTACCTGATCCATTTCATGTTGGAAGGAAGAGATCTCTGCCTACTGATCCCACACCTTATCCTTATCATTAATTCAGGACTGTCTTGTCACAGCCCTGAATGAAAACTACACCACAGTTCAAAGCTTCAAGCAACAGAAGCGGCTGCTTACTAAACAGACAGGTATATGATGACCAGGCTGCAGTTACACATATACACATGCTCCTGCCTGGTGTTTCAGAAAATTCATAAGGATGAAAAAAATCACTGCATATATCTGAGTCATATAGTTTGCCTTGATGTTACTGTCTCTGAAGATGTTACGCAAATGTGATTATTTATCTCAGACTGGAGCTCTCACATGAAAATAAATTGTGAAGTGAGTTAATTCAGTGTAAAACATCTGGGAACTTCCTAAATAAAAGCCACTGTGCAGATTTTAAAATTGCTGAACTATCTGAACATGACATCATCTCGGTGTACACAAGGTTTCAGTGAAATAAGAAACAATGACACACAAACGTGGACAAAACAGCCATTTGGATGAGAATTACAGGCGATCTTGCAATCCCTCCCGTGATTCTGTGATGTCACAGATCTCGCAACAGCTGGTGCATTCCCGGGCATTCAGAGCACAGTGTTAATGCTCACACCGTGGAGGTTGGAGCAAAGCTGTTGCACTGCGCTCACGGGCCCGGTGTCGAACCAGGGTTAGAGAAAGAGACAAAAAAACCAGAATCAGGGTAATTATCAGAAATATTGTGGAGTCAACAAGTCTTTCATGCCATGTATTTGTTCTGCCCAGCTACTGAATCAGGTGAGTCCAATCAGCTGATTGGCTGAGCAGAACAAATACTTGGCATGGAAGACTTGTTGACTCCACAATTTCCACCTCTGGAAAAACAATCACTCTCAGTGGACACAACAATTGTGTTCTCGTGGTAAATAATATGGTTTACAACTTTAGATTTTGTGAGTATTTGTTATGTGCAGGCCTTTGGAGACATGTTCTGACTTATGCTTTATAAAGTGGATTGGATTAGATGGACATTGGCGATGGACAACATGCTTTTAAAAAAAATGGCAGGGATGATAGATCAAAGATCTAACAGAAAACCATACATATGATTTCAATTCCTTCAAGTAAAGGTCTTCAACAAGAGCAAATGCTAAAAACTTTGTCATATTTTTCCTCTGTGTTCCATTAGTGAGTGTTCACATCTTGTTCTTCTCTGGCTGAGCTGACTCGATGCCCAAGCAAATGTAGGTGGCTTTAAATATATACTAGCATACTACCATTAAGTGCTCAAATAGTCATAATTACAGGAGCCATTTTTGAAAGTATGTGAGGGTGAAAATGTAATCTTTGTGGCTCAGCCAGGGTTTCAGTAATTTCATATCACAAGCCTTTTGAGTTTTGTTTTTTTTTTCTTTAAGAATATAGAGGGCACATAACCAAGACATAAAAATTAAATTTGGAGTACATGTTCTTAAGATTTTTTTTTCTATATACAAATATTTCTATCTTTTTTTAACCCTGTCTAACACCCATTATTATTTTTGGTACTATAATGTAACACATCTCTTGTGTAGGCAAGGTATTCATCACACTATTTATCAAACACTTTCGCAAATTTTAACTGAGAAATTTATCTGAATCCATTACAAGTACAGACTGAAAGAACCCAACAGTTCAAAGTCCAATAAAAACTGTTCTTATATGATTTAATTAAACTCTGCTTATGAGAATCATTTTCTCTCTAAACAAAAGTTCAGTGTCTTGAGATATTATAGCATCTCCCTTCTCTGTCGGCCAATGCCGTTCTATTACAATTTAAGTTATATGAGGAAGCATGGGACTCAACTTAATTAGAATTTGTTTTTTTTTTTCACTGCTCTGCCGTAATTAGTTTGTTAAAGCAGAACAAAAGGAGCGTGTCTCAGGAAATGTAAAATTGGATATTAATTAAGTTACAAATGGAAATCATGCTCGAATGCTAAGAGCAGCCATCAGGCTGTAGCTATTCAACTGCTGTTAAAGTGAAAAGTGTTTCATTATTTTGCCTGCATATCTCTAAGTTATGCAATAATTTTATCTGCTTTTCTTATTTGGTTTATTCTAAAATGAATACTGTCGGTTGCTTCACACCCCTGCGTTGTTGCTTTTATTCTTCATGCGTTGGTGACTTTAACTCTCCCAGATGTGTCAGATCCATGGAGGCAACCAGATAATGAGATGTAGAAATCCCACACACCATTTTCAAAGCCTTTGTTTTCATCCCATGGCTGCCTGTCACTTCTGGTGCAATCGCTACCGCCATCAATAATAACTGTCCACCTAACAGCGGGAGGACGGAACAAGAGTCCATGAACCGTAACACAGCAAAGGAGAAGACAAAGACGAGAGGGTATTAAGTGTTGGAGAGGTGCTGGAAAAACCCACAATATAAACACAGGGGTCAACTTTCCTACAGTCAAATTTGCTGTCAGAGCTTTATGTTGATAGATGTGGAGGAAGAGCATCTCGGACACATATTGAAGCGTGTGTGCGGTCAAGATGTGTGAACCCATTGTTGCTACTAATATGTCTCAGCAGGAGCTGAGTACTGAGTGAGCACTGCGACAGTTGGAACTGTGTGAATAATTCAGTATCTTTACTCTATGATCACGGTTCAATATGCACTGGCTCTTGTGCATGTGTGTGTATATCTTTGAGGGAGACACAGACAATGCTCAGCTAATCAGGCTTATGACTATTTTCGTGCATTTGTTTAGATTTACACGAGTCATATCAGATTAACCTATCCCTCCAAGGAAGGTTTATCATACAATCAGTGCTGCTGGTAAAAGTAAGATCAAAGCGGTATACAATTGTGCAAAACTTTAAGGCAAGGTGGATGATTAAAATCACCCGTTCGTATCAGGAGAGCTTCTTATCAATTCCAAATTAATTCTGCTGCATGTTTGTGACCTCATTGTGGTCTGTTGAGTTTTGATTCTGTTTGTTTTACTTTGTCATTGAAATTTCAGGTTTTCTGTCTTCTCTGTTTCATATTCTATATTTCATTTCCTCTGTCTGTTCTCTGGTTCTCAGTTGCTCTCTGTTCACCATGTACGCCTGGATTCATTTAACAAATTACAACCACCTGCCTTTTCTTGGTCATTAAGTCCCTCACCATGAATACTCCCTGATTTAACTTTTTTCAGATCCAAATCCTGACTGTTGGTGCTCATTTTATGGCCAACCTGTTCTCACTTTTTCATGGTTTTAAGTGGTTTTCAGTGAATTTTTGTGAATTCTGTGCATTGGTCATTTTTCTTAAAAAAAAAAAAAATTGCTTTTCTTAAAGATTTAAATTGTGTGAACCTCTTGCTTCCCTGTCTTAGATTTTTTCCCCCTCCACCATCGAGAGCTATGACAACCCCAAAGCCATGGAGATTTGCTTTCAATTGGCCCTAGCAGAGTCCGACAGGAATTACATGATAAAGTTGAATCAGTGGATAAAGACTCATTTTTTAAAAAATATGGGGGGGAAAAAAATCAGCTGTTTGACACGAACTGGTGCTCATTGTTCATGTAAGTAACCATATCAAGCTGATTCAGATGAGAAAGACACATCAATACATGGTATGATGATGGTTACATGCCTCTTGGGAATGTACTTCTCTGTCTCCGTATCCCCCCAGTGTTGCGTCTCCCACTGATTTAGTAACTGGAGATACAGCTGTTTTATATACGCAAAGAAAATAGGTATCTTGTGGCTCTGTGTAAGTGTGTGTGTGTGTGTGTGTCTTCCTGTACCTGCGACATTATGGGAACCGTTTTGTGTTTTTAACCAACAAGGTGAGGTCATTTTGGAAAGTGAGGACATTTTGGTCGGTCAGGTCAAAATGTGGTTTTAGAGGGTTTTTTTTTAAACTCCATTCAAATAACTGTTTTCTGTCCCCATGGGGCAATTCAAAAGGGCAAAGAAGTAGCTTAAAAACACACAAGACAAGTCGCAAAACATACAAATAAGTCACTCCCCATGCTAAAACAAACACATTATACATTTATAAAACATAAAAAAAAAAAAAGTTTAGGTCAGAAATAAGTTTTGGCTGAGGTTTGGTCAAGGTTTAAGTTTAGACCATCAGTTGTGATAGTTAGGGTAAGGGAATGCATTATGTCAATGACTGTCCAGATAGAAGTAAATGTGTTTCTGTGTGTATTATCAGTGACATAGTGAGTATTGGCTTCAGTAATGTACAACTGCACTAATATGCTAATTAGACATGTGTATCACTGTTCATTGAGCAACTAACTGTATAGTGGCTGAAATAAAACAATAGTAATCAGGAGTGAAGGTTTGTTTGGTGACCCCAGTGGCCATTCCAAAAACTTGACACTGAGTCAAGATTATCAGATACTTTCACTGAGGTGTCATACATTTCACACACTACAGAAGAAATTGGATAGCAGTTCTTTTTACAGTTTGTCAATTAGCAATCAAAAGGTCTTGTCTATTGATGGAAGTGACATAGATATGTAGACAATGTAGAAATTAATCTTTCAGAAGCCCAGTCTGTTACGGGTCAGCAGACTCATGTTCTTGGTGGAGAGTGGCACAGGTCAGACATTATTCTGAGAACCACATACAGTTTGAATACTTAGCCTTTATTGGTTGAAGACAATACCAGCTGAGTTGTTTGTCCTGGATGAAAAACCTTGCCATTTTTTTTTTTAAAGAGAGAGATTCATGCGGCTTCGAAGTAATGACTATCTATTGAACCCATGCTTTCATGCGCAGACCCAGGCATTCAACACAAACTATGTACCTACAACAGGGTGGCTCAGAAATAGATTGTTAGCATTGTTCCCTTACAGTAAGATGGAGCTAGCTTTGATTTTTCAGCCTATTAAGACTGAAGTGTGGAGTTGCACAGTGACACAGCCCAGGTGAGTTTAATTGGTGGTAAGGTCTTGGTAACCAAAGGTTACAAATCTATATACTGCAGGTGCTGTTGTCATTTTAAAGCATAGCAATGAACAACAATCTTTTCACAATAACTGCAGGGAAAGATAAGAATCTTTGTTTGTGTAACTGGTAAGCTTCTTCGTTGTGCTGGTTAAAGTATCACGGTGACACAGTGTGATCTTTTGGAGAGGCAGCCTGTTTATTGTCTGACAATAACAAAGAAAAAGAAATGTCACTGCTTTAATATGCCCGCTCCAGTTCACCTCTGCTACAGGAGAATTGTACAAAAAGGTGTATTTTCCATGCTAAAACAATATATGTATGTTTCATACCTGACAATACCAAAGAAAAAGAAAAGTCACTCCCTTAATGTGCGCTCTCCAGTTCCCACATAAATGAAAACAGAACAAAATTTAAGCTAGAAATGGTAAACCTGGTATCTCTCAACAACCATCGGCCTATTGCGATCGTCTCATCAAGAGTTAATTAGTGATGGCCTTTTTGAAATGGAAGCTCCGGTGTGTGTGTTAAAAAAAAAAAACAAAACAGTGCATTAGAAGCACTGTGTGAAAGCTTGATTCATCTTGCCAGAGTCACATGAACAGTGACGTCCAAAGCTTTAGTTGTATGTCACTGCTGTGCTACTCGTTTGTCTGGTTTATAAGGAAGTGAATCATTGGCGGGATTGTGGCATGTTGGTGGAGACCAAGCGAGAGAGAGAAATATCGAGCAAGTGAGCGAGCGAGTGAGCAAGCGTGAAATACTGAGCAAGATGGAGCCAGGAAGGAAGAGATGCCGTTCTGCCGTGCGGGGACACTTCGATTTGATTTCAATTAATAAGGTAAGTTTGGCAACATTTAGTTTTTGTTTACTTTTGTTTTGTATACTATCTAAGCTTATATATAAACATAGGAACAAATACTGTACAAGGTCAATACATTCAGATTCAGATGACTATTTATCCCCGAGGGGCAATCCTGTTTGCAGACAATATAACTTATATTCGCTTTATGAGTTCCAAAGTTTATATACAATAAGGCCACATCAGTAATGTTTAAAAGCATTTACTATTACTACTACTGCTATTACCATTGCTATTACTATAACCACCTTTTTTCTCTTTCTTTCTTTTATTTAGGTCCAGTACTTGGTCTGGAACAAGCAGCTGGCCTACAACAATAATACTGTACATCATCAAAGCTGAGACATTATCGTGCCAAGCATGATGCTGTCCCCTCTGGGAGTACACCAATAATGAACCCAAGCAATCATGGTATTAACATCAGTTGCAATTCACTTGTTTATTCTTTTCTCACATTGCTGCTTGCACAAAATGTCACTAATTGTGTTGTACCTTCACTTTTTTGGTGAGGAGTTGTTGATTCTGCTTCTGAAATACCAGCAGACTTTTGGTGAGGTGGGAGACTTATTCATTTAATGCCACATTATATCATTTATGTGAATACACATTATAAACAATAAGCTGTAACTAATATCTACTTACAGAAGATCATATTTGTAGACCCTCATACAAATATTTCCTTGTGTTGAAGGGACCCCAGACATGGAGCCCCCTCAGACCAGACAGCAACTGGTTGATGCTGCTCTGGTGAACCTGATTGTGAAGGACTCCCAGCCCTTTTCCATTGTGGATGATTCTGGCTTCAGATAGTTTGTAGGCATCTTGGACCCAGCCTACATAATCCCCACAAGAAAAGCTCTGAAGGAAATTGTGGAGAAAAAGTATAAAGAAGAAAAGGAGAAGGCAAAGAGGGAGCTGGAGAAGGCCAAAGCTGTGAGTCTCACCTGCGACTTGTGGACATCTATTCACCTGGAAGCCTTCTTGGCTGTGACCTGCCATTTTGTTAATGACCAGGATACACTGTCCATTGTGTTGCTTGGAGTGGGACATTTTCCCATGTCTCACACAGCAGACAATATTGCTGAAGTGAAAAGGGCTCTGATGGTGGAATGGGGCATTCAAAACAAGGTAAGATGCCTTGTTACCGATTCTGCAGCAAACATGATTTCATGTGCGGAAGTAATGAAAATGCGCCACACAAAGTGTATTGCACATGCTCTTAACCTGGTTGTTAGAAAAGCCATTGATCACACAGCAGGGCTGGCAGAGATAAGAGGCAAGTCTTGGAAGATTGTTCGCTATTTCTGGTCCAGCAAAACGGCAAAAGAGAAGCTCTGCCAGATGCAGCAGCAAATGGGCAGACCACATCTTAAGCTCCTCCAAAAGGTTGACACAAGATGGAACAGCTCATACACCATGCTGCAGCGCTTGTATGAGGAGAGGGAGCCTGTTGGTGGTGCCCTGGTGTCCACGAGAACAGACATCACACCGATTAATGCTGAGGAGTACCATTTAATTAAAGAATGTCTGGATGTGCTTTTCCATTTCTTATGGTGCGTTCAGACCGACCACGGCAGGCGTGGCAAGGGCGTCAGGTTTACATGCAAAGTCTATGTAAACGCGCGTTAAGGAGTGTCAAACCTTCTTGCGGCGCGTTTAGGGCGTCAGGCGCGGCGCGTTTGGAGCGATTTGGCGTTCGCCGCGCTGCCCGGCGGGGGTGGCAACACCAGAGTTGGAAAATCTGAACTTTTGCCGTGCCTGCCGCGGGGCGTCAACCAATCAGAGACTCAGCATGTGTCAGTGGTGACGCAGACACACATTTTCTGACAGGACGGGAAATACAGAGGAGACAGCGGGGAATTTTTCCATTCCACGGAGACAGTGGAGGATAAACTGTGATCTGGGTCCGGTCCCAGGTTCCCAAACGGCGGGTTGATGACCTGCCGTCCCGATCAGATTAATAAGCTTATAATGCTGTCCCGATGCGGGACTGTAGGTCATTAAACTGGGGTGAATGGGATGAAAGCTGAACGCGCCCATCGTTGGCGTGCGGTTCCTGGAGTAAACGGTGAAACTAACTAAAATCAGAACATCTCTAAACAGTCTGTTGAATCCCCACACGGCACAGAAACACCCAACAACATTTTTTCCCTTGCTTTGCGGAGTAAATAAAGCCAAGCAGCTGCTCAGTTTCATCCGCCATAGTAAAGCACAGTCGAGGAAAACAACGGGATCCACCACCACTCTAGACACTCTTGCCGCACGTCAGCAGCTTTTTGGTCTCTGTATGTCAGCGTCTGATTTTATGTGAACCAGTGTCAAACTTTAGCTGTCAAGCGCGTTTTTGCCGCCGACAATGCGCTCGGTCTGAACGCACCATTAGAGCCACCACTGAACTTTCAGAAGAGCAGAGAGTGTCGGGATCTAAAGTGATTCAACTGGTCTGCATGCTGAGATACACGCTTAGTAGAAGGCAACCCCAAGTTGGGGATGAGAAAGCTCTTCAGTTGTGCATCAACCTTTCAAGGATGCTTCGCAATAGTCTCCTCTTGAGACAATGAGTGTCATGATAATTGCTACACTGCTTGATCCAAGATTCAAAGCTGTGGGCTTTTGCAGCCAAACCAGTGCTCAAGTAGCCGTGAAACAACTGACTGCAGAATGTGCCGTCATTATTGGAGCCCAAACGGATGAAATCCCTCCGGTCGCACCCACCTCCTCTCAGCAGGAGCCAGCAGCCGGCCCTGCAACCCAGTCAGGTACAGTTTAATCTGAGGCACAACACGCATTAAGGGTTTCAGCATATGCTGTAGTAAAATGGAGGTTTTCCACAAAGATATTCTTAAAATTTGCTTTTGAACATATTCATATATGTCATTTGAAAGGCTTCAATTTAACTTTGAATTTCATGTAATGATTTAAATTATGTCTGCAGTCATTCATGATGTATGTTCTTTTTAAGAGATGGTTTGTGTAATCCCCTGGACAGCCATGTGGTGGAGAAACAAGTGAGGAATGCCACAGCAGAGGCCACAGTTGAGGTACAGAGGTACATGGCTGATCCACTGATTCCCAAGACAGCGGATCCACTCCACTTCTGGCCAACAAGAAAAACACTGTACCCACACTTGCACCAACTTGCACTGCAATTTCTGTGCACTCCAGCTTAATCAGTTCCATGTGAGAGAATTTTCTCCAAGGCAGGAGAACTAGTCTCCAAGAAGAGAAACCGACTCAGTCCTAACACAGTGGAACAAATACTGTTCCTAAATGAAAATGAAATACATTAAACTTGTGTATTTTTTGTTTTACAAGTTCTTCAGTATTTTCACTGTATTAATTCTTAAGCACTTATCTCCTGGGTCCAAAAACAAACCAATGCAAAACGAGGCCTCGTTTGTGCAGATGACTAACGTGTCGGTCTGTGTTTCACATCTGCACAAGAAACATTCGGAAGTCGCGGGACCGAAGTTAACAGATGTTTATCCAAGCTAAAAATACAAAGCCCAATACTGGCCACAGAAATCAGTATTATCAGCTTTCCCACTGATTTGTTCCCCTGCATCATCTGCCCATGATAGAGATTATTTGAAGATTGTACGAATAGAAGTCGCCAACCTGAACACTGAAGAAGCTCCTCTTCCTCAATAAACAGATTTCAGCCCCATGTCACCTCATACATGGAGTTCCATAAGCACTGCACGAAACACATAAGTAATTCTTACAATCACAACAGTTAATGCACGTTAAATATAACATTATATGACATGACGGAATGCCGTCATTTTGTATGAGTTAGATCATGTGCCCTCACTTCAATTATGTTCCTAATTATGTTTCTATAGTACAACGGTTGACATGCTTGCCTGTTACTTGGGAGTCTGTGGTTTGAATCCCGCCTGTGCCTTCGTTCTTATCTTGCAAGATTTTATTTTCAAACCATACCTATTAAGAGTCAAATACTTAAAGGCACAATTAATGCACATAGTATGTGTTGGATGCTAATGATTTATTAGATAAATACTTTATTTACTGGTCATGGGCACAACTGAGATGGTTTGAGTGCAGAGTTGTTCGGGCTGCTGTGGACCCATTTGGACACTTGATGTCACTAGAGAGGAATATGAATGAAACCCCGAGTACTGAACCTTTTCCTGAACCAGTTGGTTGGAAAACCTCATTGCTTCAGGAAGCTTCATTTAGCCATCACTAGAGTTAATAACACATATCTTGATGATAAAAATAAAAATTTGGTGAAAAAAGTAGAAGAAACAAAAGAATGGATTGGGATAAAAAAATGATTATATGATGATGGCACCTACCTCTCCTACAGGAGGATCGTACAAAAAGGGAGGGGGTAGGGGAGCCAAACGAATTTATGGAGGAAATCGAAGAAGAAGAAACTGTGAAGGGCGATTACTCAAAGTGAACTACAGTGATTTTCCTTAAGCCTGGGATACACTGTGCGATTTTTTCAATCGTTTCTCGCAGCTCCAACTCAAATTGTGCGAATCAGTCGCAAAGTTCAAAAGTTCACAGCTTGCAATGTCTGTCCTCATACGAACCGATGCTCAGATGCAATCTGACTACTCACACTGTACGTCCTCAAAGACAGGTCGGGGTCTAGAACAATCCCAACATGAAACGCAATAAATACAGCTAGTAGTAGAAGAAGAAGACGACAATACAAAAGATGCAGCAACATCATGTTATCACCAAAAAACCCCGCGCTGCCTTGGCGATTTGCGTTCTTTCTTTGTGAAAAATTTGCCAAAAATAAAAGGCGACGATGTCGTGTGTGGACGAGGAATTGTCTGACCAGACGTGGGCTGTACGGTCTGTCGGTTTTACAACGAGAACTCCGTCCAAATGACAAGCCATCCCTCTGGATACTTCAGTGTTTGTTTCGCGCCTGCGAAATGTGAAAATCTCAGAGGAAATAGTTCTCAGTCTGGTTGTGGCGCCGCTTTAACATGCGATGCACTCACGAGCCATGACCAAAATATCAAACAGGTTTGATTTTCTTGCGACTCACGATTTCTGATCGGGAGCTTGTCGTTAGGTGCCAATGGCCTCTCGTGACCCCTAATATACTGTATGACGCATGACACACAAATTTGGCCACGACTGGAAAATCAGCTCAAAAACGGATAAAAATCGCACAGTGTGCCGGGCTTTAGAGATCCTTTCAGATATGAAAACACCTGGACAGGTTTTGTTTAATTATACTGAAGTACTGTATAGGTTATACAGGTTACACTTGCATTCAACCCACTGAATACCTTCATAAGCCATCTCTCCGTTAACAAAGTTATGTATGAGAAAGTAATGAAACATAATCTTATTGAATGTACATGTTTGAGCTCACATACAGACACTTAATTCAAACAAACAAGAAAAAAAAATTAAAAAGAAGGAAGCATCCAATGAAAATCAATAAACAAACTCTTGAAAAGAAAAAAGGAGAAAGCATCAGATTTGTTATTATCACACCTGTTTGCATGGAGCTGGCATGTTTGTAACGCAACATTTTGTTGATGTAATTTTCGTTTATCAATTTTACAGGAGTACAGCACAAGTCCCAGGTTTTTTTTCCAGAAGCATGCCCCTTCTGGCAACAAGTGAATTTGACGCAAATGTTATGCACATGCATGAGCTGCTTAGACTGTGTTGATCTTTATTTTAACCCGCATTGCACTCAGTCTGAGCCCAGAGTTAGAGACACAATGTCTTCTGAGGCAATACAGTCATAAATATGCAAATTGTTTACAGTTTGATCACTGAGTAATCTGTCAAACTTTATGCTAGTGGTAACAACAGGCTATAGCTGGTTTGTAGTTCAAATATCCAAATTCACAGGCTAAGACCACGAATACCTTATAAAATTACTGAACCAATGAAATGTAAGAAGTGGCCAGAGTTACGTATCCCTTCCCCAGGAACAGTTATATGGCTATCATATTGCTCCATTTACTGTACAGGCTAAAAGCGTAGCATTGTAATATTATGTATCCTTATTTCCATCACACATATCACATTTACCTTTTTAACAAGTAGAAAACCAACTGCGGGTCCCGTTTTATTCCCAGAGCAGACCAGAACTCCTCCCTACATTTATAGCTAGAAAGCTGCTCCAGTGTTCCTCTCGTCTTACGTCAGCGCCGGTCAAACCCCATTTTGTCTCACAAGACAGTCAGCTGCCTGCAGCTACAAGCCATTCTCCTGGCCCTAAACCACTCGGTTCAGCTAAAATTCAGCAAGACCAACACCGAGCGGACTCGGAACATACCAAGCGGACCCACAACTGTTAAGGAGCAGCTTAGACCTGCAGAGTCAGGTGTGAAAGTGGAGAGGCACTCATTCCCTGCGTTAGCTTGCGGCAAATAATTAGCCTTTAAAAATAAGAAGATAATAACTTACATGGTTCCAGTCGAGTTTTAAATAGTTCCTGTTTATAAAGATGAGGATGGAGGGAAGGATTCATCTTTGGAAGCAGCCGGGGGAGATCTGATGACTGGAGCCATCCTGTTATACCAGAGCAGCAGCTCTCTGTCCTTACAGTAGCTGTATGACTGATCTGATTAAGCAACGATGGTGGAGAAAGACTATTTCAGTGGACATGACTGCAGTTCCAAGAAGCCACCATTGTTCTAACTCAGAAACAGAACTCAGACTAAGCACACAAAAGCTCCCCTAATCTCTCCTCTTTCAATTATTCAACTTGGAACTTAAATAACTAACCCATCCTTCACTTTTAAGCATTAACTCAATCAACTTAAGTCCCAAGCATTATTATTCTCTCAGGAACCAGTAGCATAACATATGTGATAGGCCCCATCAAATATTTTTTTATCCCCCCTCCCCTACACAAACCCTCTCTCCCTCACCCATCTCTCATGACATCACCCACATCACACACCACAACATTTCTTTTTATATCCCCTTCTTAATAATGATATAATGGATATTATTCAATGATATATATTCTTCATAATCATTCCCCACCCCTTCCCCAACCCTAAATCCCATACTATTCCTAACTCTTCCTACCCTACCAAACCTAATTGTAAACTTAATCTCTAAACCTAATCTTTCCCTCAACAGTTTTCCCTGACGGCAAATTTCCCCCAGACAAGACTCCCCCTGACGTAAAAATCTGCACATGTCCCCCAATTTCACATTTGGCACATTCTTTAATGGCGAAACCATCCCAGACACCTCACCTTTTCTTTCCCAATTTTATTATTTTTTTAAGATAAAGAAAAGGTAAAGTGGTGTCATGAGGTAATCTCATGCCAGCATTTTTTTTTATTTACCCTCCCCTTAATCTCGACACTCTTATTTTTTCCCCTCCCTCATGACCCCTAATCTCTTCCTTCACTCATCCCCCTCATACTTACCCTTAAAGGAACTTGAAAACTCTATACCCATTACTTCAATTTAAATACACAGACTTTACGACTCACTCCTTTTCCAACACCCCATCTAGTCAGATTCTGAAATACAGCAATTTTCCTAATACTAATTTATTAGCCTCTTTTTCTTTTCTTATCATCATAAGACTTTTGGTCTATAAACATGGCAAGGAGACTAGGAAAAGGGCAGCAGAAGGAGGAAGGTCCAGCGAAGCAGGCAGACGAGGCAAAAGGAGAAGATAGAAAAGAAATGTTTAGAAAAGAAAGGGTGGGAAAGGAGGGCATCGAGACAACGAGAAACTGAATGAGGAGGTGAGCGAAAATTTAAGGCTCTTGGTGATTGAAATTGGAAGCAGTTGGTTGAGGCATGGCCTCTCCCACTTAAACAAACTCATACTTCACTCGCTCCCTATCTCCTTTCCTTCTAAATTCAACCCCCATACACCCACACACACACAACCTTCTCTCCTTCTTTCCTCTATTTTATCCCTGATATTTTTCTAACTTTACTACTTATTTATCTCTTTCTCTTTACACACCACTCTCCCTCTCTCAAACAAAGACCTTATATTCTAACGGACTTTTACCCCATTCGGGTAAATATCCTGGATTATATTTTCTCTTTTGGCGGGCAGCAGGTAAGAATACAAACTTTTATTTACTTTTTCGGACTGACAAGTGATTATTGAGCCTAACATGATCTTCTCCACTCCCAGCACCAACTACTAATCACTCTGTCCACAAAGAGTTGGTTATGAGAGCCAGGAGCCTTTTAGGTGGTGGGAAGCTAAAGAAATTTTTCTTAGAATTCCCTGTAGTCTGTTAAAATCACTGGGCACTCGGTAGATAGGGGACCTGAGTACCTACACGTTTCTTTCAATTCTCTCGGTCGGCCAGGCAGGGTGCATAGACTCTTCAGGCCAGAGCCTTGGAGGGGGGGAACATTGAATCACTCCTAAACACTTTTTTACCCCACGGGATTCCAAAAAGCATTTATTGAGGGTAAAAAAGTTACTGAGTTTCCCCTTTAGAATGGGAGTACCCCGATTCCATTTTATTCCAAATTCTCACCCTCTCGACAATGGAAGTGACCTAATTTTCACACCATAACTTTTCCTCTTGTCTCTAATTTACCTCATTATTTCATCTACACAGAATTAGAGTCACATTCTCTGTAGTAATAAAGTTATAAATCTCAATTTTTACATTTGATCATTGAGTAACTCGACTTATCTACTAACACAGCTAAGCTCTTGTATTCCAAATATCTAAATTCACACTAGACCACATTCCTTGTAAATTACACATCACTAAATTTACAATTGAGAAGATTTATCTCTTCCCCACCAATCATATCTTCATATTCCACATTTATATCTAAAACTTAGTATTACAATATTATCATCCTTATTTCCTCATACATCACATTTCTTTTTAGTAAGAAGAAACCACTTGGTCTTTATATCCCTAGACTTAATTACTCCCTCCAATTAGAAAAAAACTCTCGTAATTTACTCCTATCTTTTCCCCTTCTCTTTACAAAAAAAAAACCCCCCACCTGACCGACAACTCATTCTCTTCTCTCCCAACAAACTTTTCTTCTTTTCTTCTAATCTATTGGGATTTAAAACACCTCTCTCCATCTTTTACACATTATTTTCTCACATTCGACCTCATCACACACCTCAGGTCAATCACCACACACATATCCACTTTCTCCCCACAACCCCCTTAGCTTGTACCCAATATCTCACATTGAACATTCAGAAACACTCTTCGGGGGATCTCTCCTGGGGATCCTCCTCTCCCGGAGGGGGGGGGGTGGTGGGGGAGGCCGTGTTGGGGGCTTGGAACTCGCGGCTCCTTCCCCCCCACTACCACTCAGGAGGCACGAGGGCATGGGCAAGAGAGAGGTGGGTATGTGAGAATAATGAATGAGAGTGTGAAAGAGGGAAATGTAGGAGGGAGGAACTTGGGCTGGAAGAGGGAGGAGATGTGGGTAAGTGGTTGGAGGAAAGGGGGGATGGAGGAAGGAGTGGCCATCTCGTGAGTGTCTAGTAGGGATGGTCGTGAGGGGCTGAAGGAAGGAAGGGCGGGGTGTGATAGGTCAGAGGGATGGGCGGGGCTGGACATGTAAGGGGGGACTGTATGGGGTATTGGGGGTATAGGGAGGTGAGAGTATTTGGGGGGGTGGGGAGGGGGTTGGTGCAGTTATGTGGGGGGAGTGCATGTGTGTTAGAGAGTATGAGGAGGGTGGGGGTAGGTGTGGACGGTAGAGGGAGGAGAGTGTTGGGGGTGGAGAGAGGAGTGAGTGTGGGTATGTAAGGTCGGAGAGCGGGTGGGTGGGTGTATGCGTGTGTGTGGGGGGTACCGGAGGTGTTGGGTAGGGCTGGGCGGTGTGGGCGGAGGTTCGTACCTCGGTATTCGTCCGGGCATCTTGGTTCGGTCGGTCGGTTGGCTCGGGTTGGTTGGGGGCCGGGGCCTTTGGTGGGGTGCGGTTTTGTTTGTGAACTTCCGGGGTTTTTTGTCGGGGCGGGCGCAGGGGGATCTGTATCTATTGTATGTGGTTGCTCTTGCGGTATTGATGTCTTGGGTGCCTTTCTCGATTGGGGGCGGTGACGGTATATCTTTCAGCCCCATTTGGGGTAGGTTTGGGGAGTGTGTGTGTGTGATGGTGGCGGGGTAGGGGGTGGTAGAGGTGGTGGCGCCCTGGTGTCAGGTGTATGGGGCAGGGACTTTGGGGTGGGGGCTGGCCTCCCTGGGGGCGTCGTCTGGGGGTCCGGTCCTCCTGGGTTTGGTTGGGCCCCCGTCCGGGGGGGTGGCTCTCCTGGGCCTTGGGCCTGGGCCCGGCACTTCTCCCTCCAGGGGACCCCGGCCCCTGGGGGTCGGCACTCTGGTCTTGGTCCCTGGGGCCTGGCCTCAGCTCGGGGGCTCCGCTGGGGCCCCTTTCCCCTCGGGGGATCATTCCCTCTTGGAGGGGGGTAGCTGGGATCTGGCCTCTGGTGCTCTGGGGCCTGGTCGCGACCTTGGCTTCTCCTCCTTCAGAGACGAGGCTCATCTCATACTTCCCTCAGACCCCTTTATTATCATTTGACCTTACCTCTTCCATTCATCTATCTACCTCTTCTCTCTTCCCTTCCTCTATTTCCTCTCTTCCCTTCCTCTATTTCCTCTCTCTCTTTCTCTTTTTTATTCTAGGATATTTAACCCCTCATCCTCCTTGATTCTTTTTTTTTCCCAACCTTTTTTTAGGGATAAACGTACAGATTCCATCTTTTATTTTTCCTCCCCTCCTCCCCCCCCTTCTTTTTTCCTTCTCTCCCCACCCTTTAACTTTAAAAATAATTCTTCTCCCTCCCCCCCAAAAAAAAAAAAAAAAAAAACTCCTCCCCCCCCCATATTGATACTTAATATTTTTTAAATACTTTTGATACAATAATGTAATTTAGAGTAAACAATAAAGACATTACAACATATTAAAACATCCAATGGTGGAGAACACTTGTTCAGAGGGTGCTGACGAGGCCTGGATGTAAAGGTAGGTGAAGTGAAGGGAAGTGTCTGTCTTACTGCTTCATCTGATTTCGTGACAGTGTCATCATGATGCAACAGTTGGATAGATCTTCAAATAGTATCAATAACAGTATCGTTTGTCCAGAATCTTAATGGTACCCCGGTATCATTAAGATTAGAAACCAAACAATTTCGGTACTCAGAAAACATATCTACTCAGGAGGGACATTAATTCTTATTACAGGGAAACGCTGACAACGTGTCATTGTTTCCTTGAACATAAAATGGCACTGATTTTTCTTTGGTGACTCAGCTGATGTAGGAAATGTTTCAGGTGTACTGCAGATGAGAAGAAAAATTATCTGAGAAAGCAACTGAGGTGGTTACTTTGAGGTGCTGGGATGAATGAAAGACCAGAATACAGCAGTATACTGTATAGATCCAAATAGGGAAAAGATACACAAAACTTCTTTCACATTTTGAATATCTAAAAGGCAAAAGACTGCACATCTTTGTCAGAGTTTCAAAATTTAATACATGTACTTTCCAAGTTATTTGCACATTAGACTTCCTTCTACTACCTCAAGCACATACACTGGTGGCATTAGCACCACTCCCCAAGACCCTGAAGAGGATAAGTAGTTAATAAGGGGGAATTGATGGATATAAAGATCTACTCAACTGTAATGAGGTTTTGATGCCTATGAGATTTGAATATACAAATATCACATTAAGTGTTGTGATACTGTAGCTTGCTCAAGCACAAAACCAGACTGTATAAACATGGTTGAAGAGCCAATTGCAACACAATCTACATAAAGCAAAGTACTACCAAGCAGCAATTGTTGGTACTTTGGAAAAAATGAGAGAAGCACATGATAATCTGCTCATGCCCTGTATTAAGAGCTAAAAATAGAAGTGAAAAAAAAGGTAGTGAGAGAGACCTGTGGCAGAATAATCTATCCAGACTGCTAAACAGAAGGTGGCGGGCCATGTAGTGAGGACCGGGGGTTAAATATGACAATAATTTATTGCTCAGCACTGATTCTTTCTTAAGAGAGATTCTGTCCTGGTTCACAATATATCTATCTCCCGAACATCAGTGGGGAATTAATGGAAAAAATGAGAACACTCTTCAACTCAGAAGAACAGAGGAAAATAAGGCATCAATTGACACTAGAGCTGCAGTTTGTCACAACACCACAAAGGAGTTTCTACTGTGTGCGTGAATTGATTCAGCTTTAACTTGATCCTGACTTTTCAGTGGGTTCCTGTGAAGCTATACTATAGAGTTGTGGAGGGATTCATTAGCTGATTCCATGAAGAGAAATACTGCAACACCGTCAGTTCAAACCTCTGATGTTAAGCTACTAGAGAAGCTCACACAGTCATGACTCTTTGTTGTTGACAGAAAGTCAACACTGCACTTTTCGGCTCCTCAGGAAAGATCTTGAAGAAGCTGTTTTAAGAAGATAAAAGCAAAATTCCCCTCAAATCTCTTGCTTTGCTTGTGTTTTCATGTAATGTTTTCATGTTGAGATATACACCATATTTGGAAAGGACCAGTGACAGTTGCAGAGGTGTTAAAAGAGATATTTTGTTGTTTGAAGTGAGGTTGTGCTTAGTAGTTCAGAATCTTTTCTGCAATAGGAAGTGGTCAGAGTGCTCTGTGTTTTCTGACTGACAAGCTAAAGCTAAAAGTTTTTCAGAAAGGGGTGTGAGAAAACATGTTAAACATCTAAGAGAATCTAAACCTAAAACATTGTAGTGGTGTGAATGGAAGTTTTATAGTAGATTTTTCCACCATATACTGTATAGAGTGGGTCCATGTAATATCTCCCAGGGTTGCAGCCCAGACTATTTTTGAACACACTGCAGACCATGATGCTGAGTGAGTGATGCAAATGCTAAGTCCAAAACAAATTCCCCCTTGTGGAACAATAAAGTATTTTGAATTGAACTGTATTGAATTGCTACATGGGCATCCTACAGCTGAAAAGCATAAATACACAAAAAAAAACAGTACTCTGGGACATTTCTAGGACATACCAAGTTGGTCCCTTCAGCCAATGCTATAATAATGATGTATCATGTCATCATGTAACATATGTCAAGTCAAGTCAACTTTATTTGTATAGCACTTTAAACACAGCAGCTGACTCTGTGGTAGCCTCTGCTATCCTCTACGCTGTCGTCTGCTGGTCTCCGAGTAGCACAGAGCGAGACAGGAAGAGACTCCAACAAGCTAGTCAGGAGGGCCAGCTCTGTCCTGGGCTGCCCTTCTGGACTCTGTGGAGGAGGTGGGTGAGAGGAGGATGTTAGCCAAGCTCACATCCATCATGGACAACAACTCTCACCCACTGCACCAGACTGTGGAGGAGCTGAGCAGCTCCTTCAACCAGAGACTGAGACACCCTAAGTGCAAGAAGGAACGCTACCGCAGGTAGTAAAAAATTAATTTACTTCTGTATTTTTTTTCTTTTTCTTTGACTTTGCCTTAGAATGTATGTAATCCCCTAGTCATATTGAAGAGCTGATGTATCAGTGAATTTCTCCAATGTGAGATTAATAAAGTCTTATCTTATCTTAGGCTACCGATAAAAGCACTAGAACAGAGGTAAAACAGAAATTAGTCTCAGTGGGGAAAAAAAAGTAGAACAGAACTTTTGAGAAAATTAAAACAAATATTGAGAAAGAAGAACAATCAAAGCAGATCGTCATGTTCATTGCTTTGATCTCAGCCGTTCATCGTAGTATCATGTATCGTATCATATCGCATCATTCAGTATATTATAGGTAGGTATCACATCATATTGTATCGCATCATACCGTATCGTAACAGTCTCCCAGCTTCCAGTGCACTCGCCTCAGCTAAAACCCTGCAGTTCCCACACCAGGCAAACTCAGAACTGTAAAGGAGTGACTCAGAACAGCACAAGTGGACTTCTAACTGATAAGGGAGCTGCACTGGTTTGACATAGAGTCAGGCTTGACAGAGGAGAGACACTCATCTCCATGTTAGCTCAAGTTTAACTGCCTAATTATTTGTTGCGAGTTAGCTTATGGTAAATAATTAGCCTTTAAAAATGAGAAGATAACGTCTTACAGCATGGTTCCAGTCGAGTTTTAAATAGTTCCCATTTATAAAGTTGAGGATGGAGGGAAGGATGCATCTTTGGAAGCAGCTGTAGGAGATCTGATGACTGGAGAGGTCCTGGCATCACTAAGCAGCAGTTGCCTACCCATACAGTAGCTGTATGACTGACCTGATTCAGCAACGATGGTTGAAAAAAAATATTCCAGTGGACATGATTGCAGTTCCATGTGTTAGAAGTCTCAACAGCTCCAACTTAAAATGTTAAATGAGCTGTCAAAAAATGTCATCAGCACTTTGAAGGTGCCATGACATCAAATTTAACTTTTCTGGGGTTTTGGGTGCATAATATGATCTGTTGTGCACTGATGAGGCCATGTGAATGTCCAGAGTGAGCATCAAAGTGCCTGTTCATAGTCTGTCAGCTTTGTCTCTCTGTTCAGAAACGGTTGAACCAGACAGCAGCTTATCATTCTACGCAATTCATTTGCCCTACCTGAGCACACTATCAAGCAAACACGACTACTCTAATCCACAACTTTTTTTTATGGATCACATTTAGACTTTCTTCAAGGTTAAAATGCCATTTGCTCTAGATTTTTTAAAACCATTTGAGCATGACTCAAGTTTAATTTTACCTCTGTCTTGTCTGCTTCCCTGATATGTCACTGGTGTGAGGCCAAGAGTTCTTTGCACAGTGATATTTAACATCCTATGCTTCTGACTGCGATGTCTATAAAGTTTACAATCATTTTGACTTACAGAAATGGCAGGAATTTCACATTTCTGAGAAGCTTCCCTGAGTTGTATGGCTCACCCAGAAAGTGCTTCAACGCTGGAATAAAAAGAGCAGACCATCACCTTGATTTTAACCCCACTTTTTTGACGGCACCAGTATTCCAATTACACCACTGATTTTAGGGTCTCCTATGCTTTCAAGCTTTTATAGTAATGTTCGGGTTGGTCCCTGCTGCTGGAGGCTTTAAATCAAATGCTGATGCTGGTATGAAAAAAAAACAGAGTAAAAGAGAGACAGATGTACGTAATAAAAGACAGGGTTCCTATTAACTCAACTCACCATTTCCTGTGTTGAGACTTTAGAGGAGAAGAAAAGGGAATTTGTGTGTTTTTTTTAATTAGATTATTTCAAAAGATCAATAGGTATGCAAATAAATAATTATGGATTCTAGAGTCATACGGTTTGTGTTCAAGGCAAAGATTGCTCTTGGTCTCCTTACATTTAATGCATCAACTAAAGAGCCAAATCAGGAAATGCAGAAATAATTGAAGGTATAACAAGTTTCTTATGAAAAGCACAAGCAGTTAAAGCAGAGATGGAGATTTATTCTACTGAGAGGGGTCAATGCGAGGTTCCTCTAGAAGAGGGAGCCTATACAAGAGAGGGGATGACTGTTGTTCTGTCTCTGAAGAGGGTTATTACAGCACCAAAGAACATGAGGGAGTAGACTGATCATCGGTGGCAAAATAGAAAGCATTGCCTGAGTGTGGGATGGGATAATGGCCTGGGGACAGATTACCTCAAAGCCTCAAAAACAAACTCAGGCATTTTGAAGTGCAGCCAGCATGAAATAACAAGACTAAAAGAGGCTGTACTCTTGCACAACAGTGCTTTGAGCTAGATTTTCATACCTAGATTTTCATGATTTTCACAATATTTATCATGCATGTGCAAAAAAAGACATAACAAAGCACAATTGAAGCTGGAAGTATTTGGACTTAATGTCTGAGGCTAATTACAGCATCCATTAGTTTCACGTTAATCTAAAAAAAAAGTCAGAAAGTAACAAAGTTCATGAATATTTATGCTACTGGAACCACAGCTGTTTGTACAAGAATCTACCCCGGGGGGAGTAGCAGGCCCTGGGGGGCAGACCCTGGTTCGAGTCCTCGACACGCACTCAGGTAAACCACTGTGGACCCTTGAACAAGGTCCTTAACCTCCACCAATGGCTCCCTGGGCAGCTTTGGAAAGCAGCCAATTGCTCTTAGTGTTCAACCAGAGATGCAGAGAATGAATTTCCTAATTGGCACACTAACTGAGATTGATAAAGTCTATCTTACCTTCTAGTGACGTACAGTACAATGTTTCACACTGCCCATAAGTCCCATTATGAAGAAATTCCTTTTCAACCAAGGGGAGGCCATGAAGTAAGGAGACAAAGACCATTGACTCTTCAGTAAGCCCACCCTGGCTCCATGTTGGTTTTATCAGTGGTTACCACATCCCTTACTTTGTTAGCAACGTCTCATGACGTGTGCAAGATCATAATCATTAGAGAATCTCTTTTTGCAAGCTGGAAGCTGTTAGTTATCATCTGGCAGCTACACGCATCTTCAGCTACAGGCTACGTTCATTTTCTAACTGATTGCATTAGAGAGTAATTTACTAAGAATTTATTTAAAGTGCCAGAATTTTACCAAAAGGTTTCAAATGTCAACTTCAAAAAACAAAATGTTACCAGAGCACTGAATCCCACCCAGGCAATGGTTATTATGTCTACGAAAAGAATATTTTCTACACATGCACTTCATTTGCACAATAAACAGACACTTTCTGTAACCTAAATAAACAGACAAAGAAACAAGGTACATACAGAAGTTCTTAAGCTGAAATACCTTTTTTGATACCTTCCTAACATTTTTTTTAATACCAACACATCAGCCTGTGACTGTGACACACTTTGACTTCAGTTATAGGCATAATAAATAATTACAAAAGGTCACAACGGTGCACAGACTTGCTCACAACACTAGCAGAAAAAGAGACTAATCGTCACAAATGGAAAAGGAATTCCACCCAAATAGAAAAGAAACATACACAGTGGCCTAATAAAAGTTTTTAAAGTGTCTGTTTTTTTTTTTACTGCTCCCTTCTGCACCCTGCTGTAATGGTTTTAATATTCTATGTAAAAGCACTTTGGAATTGTCCTGTATGTGAAATGTGTTTTACAAATAAACGTGCATTGTCTTAAGACAACATGCATACAATGCTTTCTCACTGCCATCTTGCCTCTGATTTCGCAGAAAAAAAAAAAAAAAAAAAAAAAAAAAATTGTGAGCGGTTCAGTTGAACACATGCATGTGTTCATGTACACCTATACCAAATCTACAGTTACACATATTCCAGCTGTGTCTGGACAGTATGAAAGTGTGTTCTCCACAGCAGGAGAGGTATTAACAGAGAAAGAACAGACTTAAGCCTCACTTTGTTTCATTTGAAAATGTTTGAACCCTTCAAAATGGACCCACATTAGTAGTGAAAAAGTTATGTCACAGGTCGGCTTAAAGCCCATGACAAGAAATGAGGGGAGACAAGGTTTGGGCCAAACAATGAAAACTAACATGAGATGTGAATATGTAGGAGTGATGGATGCATGCAGTGTGAATGGAAATGTGCACATATGACTGGGTGCAGAACCAAAGCAAATCTGAAACAAAAGACAAAAGTTACCTGGAGGAGCAGAGAGCGAGAGAGTGTTCGTGGCATCATGCTTATAAAGTGAGCCACGGGTGGCTCCAATCTACAAGGCTCACCTCTGATCAGCAGAGGGAACCTCCCCTGCAGATCAGAGGAGCTGTGACATCTCCCTCCTTAAAATGAGGGTCCCACCTCTATCCCAAACTTAGCCCATAATAAAGCAAAGTAAAAGTCCCCAAAGTAATACTGACACCTGTCCCAGCTCCACGCATCCTTCACCCAACAGTCCATCCCTCCAACTCAGCAGCCCTGGTACCTAAGGAGCAGGCTAAGAGGAGGAGGAGAGACCCTCAGCAGAAAACAGTTTGTCCTGTGCTCCTCTGCACTAAGTATCAACAATAATACTGCTCACCAAAAGTAAGCAGGTTATGATCAGT
The DNA here is from genome assembly GCA_023101725.1 of Atherinomorus stipes. NCBI lineage: Eukaryota > Metazoa > Chordata > Actinopteri > Atheriniformes > Atherinidae > Atherinomorus > Atherinomorus stipes. The sequence continues at coordinate 12,601 of JALJCO010006420.1, read as the reverse complement.
AAAAACAACCAGGAGTCAAGCCAGAGCAAACACTGGCCTCACCACAGAAAATACCTGGTCTGAACGTGTTCTTGCTTTTGTGAGAACACAACCTCCAGGATCAAAAGGCTGCCCTACAGTCAGCATTGGGTACAAAGGTGCAGACTTCACTACCCGGGTTGGCTTAGGTAAGCAGACACATATGACAAGTCCTAATAAACCAAGCACCATCTCGCTTCAGCTATGGCCAGAAAAAGTGTTGGAGAATGCAAACACACGATTTACTAACACCCAGATGATCTGTCACGTCACCATGCGATGTTTGCAAAACCTTTTCTTGCAAAACAGCTGGAACCGCAATCTGGAAAACTGGTTCTCCTGAGCCCTGGTCACTCTGCGGACCCCACTTCTGACCAGAACCCCCATCTGACATGAAACACAGAACACTTTCTGCCCCACAGACTCAGGCACAACACTCAAAAATGGTCAGACAAAAGTTAGATCTGCAACCTGTTCCGCTACCAGTGCATCTGTAGAACCCCACAACTGTTCCAGCTGGAACTTAAACCAGCAACTCAAGCCCTGGCATGAACCTCACCCTCTTCAACCCCAGAGGCAGCACGAGTTCCAGCACAAACTGGAAATACTTCAGGAGGCACCCCACAGTCCGGTGGACCTGCTGGGGACACCAAAGGCTGTGTTTCAACGATTGGTAGGCACACCATCAGCCCACACTTTACTCCTAGCAAGATCATTTTCCAAAATCATGTGCACTCCCTCTACTGGCAACTTGGGACGTACCCCAACAGCTACATCGCCTTTAACTAAACCACAAGTTAAAGCAACTTGATGTAGAGCAGCAAGAATGGGACCAAACCCATGCCCTGCACCAACACACAACCACCAGTATCAGAGACCTCAGAAAAATGGCAACACAGACTCCAAAATGAAGGAGTCCAAAGCACCTGTATCCCTCAATTTTTATTGAAGTTGTCCTGTTATCACCAACCAAAGACACTGCTCCATCAAAAACAAAGGCTGAAAAGTTCCTGTGGGAAGACAAAGAATCAGGTTCAACTTGGGACTGCAAACACTCAACCGGATGGTCAGAGAGAGCTACAGAAGATGCCATTAATGCAGGTCTAACTCGGCCCGACATTTTGGACCTGAGCAAAGGGCACTCCTTCTTCCAATGACCCTCATCAAAATAGTAGCGACACGTGTTACCATCAACTGGTCCTTTCGACCCACCATGAGCAGTTCTGCTCCGGGCCCTGGGATGCGAAGACACAAACGATGAACGGCCGTACAAATAGTCATAGCCATAGTGTGGAACACCAGCCTCCAACATGACATTTGTGTATGAGCACACTCGTCAGCAAGAGCTGCTGCTTCAAAAGGAGACTGAACCTTGCGCTCACTGATATAAGTTGCAACTGCCTCAGGTACAGAATTTTTTAACTGCTCCAACACAACCAAGTCACAAAGACCCTCAAATGCGGTAACCGCAGAAGCTGAAGTCCAGCGATTAAAGTTTACATCAGAAATAAAGTAAAAACTTTTTAACTTTGTCTCACCAGTGTGTGAAACAAAGTGACTTTAGTGTGATACAACTACACATTTTATATACAGATTTCACTAATGCACTGTTGTTTGTATTTTCATATCTACATCAATACGTGAACATTTTTATAATTTGTCTATCTGTACTTTTTTGCCGTGAATATAATTATAAAACAATTTGTGAGGAATTATCTCTTTATCTATTACTGTTGTGATGGAACAGATTACTCTCATTCTGAGCAGGTTTACTACACACCTATTAGTTACTAGACGTTTTCTTTCCTGAATGAAAACAATAACTTTTACAGAACTGTCTCTAATATCATCCAACCCAAGACAGTTATTTTGTAGGTGTGAGAAAGAGGACGACCGCTTTTTCCAGCAATTTAACTGTGTAGCTGGTCTTGTCCTACACACGAAGCACTTTGCTATGTCTGATTTGGAGAACATGTGAAATAGCCCTGATCCCCTTGGTGGGTATGAGCGCCTGTTAAGTCGCCATTTTTTAAAAACCCTCGGCACATGACAGTCTGAGTAGGGCAGAGTTTTTTGACCGACATCTGCATTCAGTGTGCTGGTCAGCCTACCTCTGCTTGTGGAGGAGCAGTGGAGGTTGGCGGGAGGAGTGATGCTAGCTGTTGCGCCTACTTTTCTCGGATTCTTACTTGGTGGGTGTGCACAGGGGAACAACCGGGGCTGCCAGAGACTGGACTCGCCCACTAGCTTGGTTTTAGCATGCTTTTTATGTTTTTTTGTGTGGTTTTAACCCTGTTTTTATTCCCAAGCTAGTGGAGCTTTTAATGAACTGATTGGCAGCACCTGGGGAGAAGGACTCCCCCTGGCTTAATTGAAGGCTGGAAGGATAAAAGCCGGTGTGCGGACAACGGAGGAGGAGCGACTGGGAGCGGAGCAAGGACTGAGGAGGACTGGGTCCAGGAGGCGCAGCCGGGGGAGGACACGGAGTCCCCCGGCTGGGGGCTCGAGGCAGTGGTGGGCAGCAGCAGTGGAGACGGCGACGGTGACGTGGAAGAGGCCCGGAGTCGGAGGGCGGCCGCGGACCCCACTGAGGAGGGCCTACGGCCAGAGCAAGTGCGGCTGCCCGGAGGAGTGACTGCCCGGGCCACAGAGCAGCGCGAGTCCTCGGGGGAGCCTATGGCCAGGAGGGCGGCTGCCAGCAGAGCAGCCGCCATGGACCCGGACGACGCCGAGAGAGACCCGGCCACGCCAGCCCTGCAAGCCCCTTTTAGCCCTTTTTATCCTTTTCCTTTTATAACTTTTTAGGTTGGACTTTTAGGATTATTTTATTACTTTTTTTAGTTTAGTAGTTTTATTTGTTTTATTTCTTAAATAAAGCTTTTGCCTTCTTTAACCACCACCCACATAGGCCTGTCTTTCTTTCCCTCTTCCTGCAGTCGCCGGTATCGGCAAAGAACCACCCCCTGACAGGTGTTTTTAGATTCAATGTGGGGGTTTACAGCGTTTATTCCCATTTAGATATTACTTTTCTTCTTGCAGACTTGACAATATCCCTCCCGACTATCACCAACCACTAGCCTGAGCCTTTGAATCATAGTTACTCCAACCCAATGCCCGAAAAATTACACTTCCCCATTTCGGCAGCAAGTCTGTCGTGAATTTGACCAGTTTGGAGCTAATGGACTAGTGGCTTTTTTTTTTTTTTTTTAATCTTTATTGTGGTTTGTTTTACCGCCAGTGCATGTTGATATCATCATATCATTGATCTCCTGATTCCACTTTACATTCATTAATCTAAATAAAGTAAATAAATGCATGTGATTTTTTAGGATTGCTACACTTACCACTCAAAAAAACAAAAAAATCTCAATTTGATAGTGGTTCAAAAAATGTAATGCATCACCAGAAACATTTATTACTTTTTAATACTTTTTAATGGCCTTCATTTTTGCCAGTTTAATTTATTACCATTCAATACTTTCTACCAACCTGCTATGACACCCTGAAGAATAAATCACTAGAACCTAGAGTGCAGTGAGACAATAATATTTCCATTCACCCTGGTAGCATTGTATACAGTATATGTTGTGTGTGTAGACTCTGACTTGGCTGTGTTCTTCTGGCACCTTCAAATAATAATCTGTGCGTATTTAAAGGTTTTTCTTTTAATAGTGTTGTGATTTAGCTTGGCCAACCACAATATATATAGCGTCACTTTGTATGATATTAATATTAATATTAATATTATTTTATTAATGTCAATACTAATACAGCCTCGAGCACCACCTACTTATTTGATATGTAATGGAAGCAAGGAAAAACTATTAGAAAGTCTTAAATCAATTTGTTAGATTGATTTAATGAAGTGATCAGTCTCAGGACGCTTTCATGAGTTCTCGCTTGAAGTGACCTTTCATGATACATCAGAAAAACCACAAACAACGACTAGTTAAGATAATACAGAGTATTTATTAACTAGTCTACAAACTACATGAGATAATGTATGTACAAGATATATATGTAAGAAATATGTGAGCATGTGATGATCAACCAAAAAATTATCTTGGTGAAAATGTGAGATGGTATGAAAATAGAAACATAAACAATTAAGCCCAGTTAATTAATAATGCTCAAAAGAAAAAAGAAGGAAGGATTTCTTAATCCAACTAAACAAAGTTAAACTGGGTCTAGTAAAACCGTAGGTCTGGATTAATTCACTATCAAATTAACTTCCTTGTGACATCAGATCACATTTTTCATAGCAAATGATCAGGGATTCTCCTCAGAGGTTCCGTCTGACTGAGTGTGCTTCACTCACGTCCTGGTTCTGCTGGACTGTTCCTCGAATCCTTTGGAAGATTGTCGGGTGGATGGCCCCCCTTAAAAATCTTCCCGGACTTCCTGGAAGTTCGTCCTGTTTTCCCCCTGCGGGCTGTCAGCTCAGTGGTGGTTCTGGTTCGGCCCTTCCTCTTCTCTCTCATCCGTCTCCCCAGAGACGTGCAGCTTCAGGACTGATGTCACGGGATGGTTGATAGTAAAGATGATTTGGGTTAAAGTCTTCTTCTCTCCATCACTCCTCCCTGAGGATTCACCGTTCCTGAACTCAGCGGAGTTCAGAGCAGGTTTCGTCTCATTCTTTCCTCATTGTTCCAAGTTTCTCTCAGTTCTGCCTTGTCTGCTCTTCTTCTCATCGGATCAGTTCTCTTTCCAATCTTCCAATTCTGAATCTCAGTTCAGAGCTGCGCTCTGCCTGGCAGTGGAATGTGGCTTCGTGTGCTTGTCAGCCAATGGGAAGCTGACAGAATCAGGTTTCATGCAATAGTCAGACACGTCTCAAATGATCATTTGACTATCAGTTAAGTGCTTAATGGTTATAAGCATCTGTGAATTCTAAGTGAGGCATGTAAAATGGATCAATTATTCAGACATGATGAAACAAAATGAACACAATAAAATAAAATAAAGCAAAGATCTGAATTATATGAATAAAGAAAGATATTGAATAAACAAATCAGCTAAACAGATAAAACAGGATTAATCTTATTGACTTAAGATTCCTGTAAAGAAAATACGTGTTAGACATCATTTGATATGAGGAAGTCCATTACATAAAAGTGGATTTCAGCAGTTGGGTAAAGTAACTCTTTCTTCACCTTTATGCAGCAAATCCTGAATGTATGTGATGTGAATTTAGGGAAGAAACATGTAGTTTCTAATCACCAAAGTATGTCATGTTGCATATCAAAAAAAAAAGTCTTCATCATGAGATTAACATGAGCTTATTTTTCCTAACAATATAAAACAGTTCTTGGATGTTAAGAACACATAACAAAATTGGCTATAAGGAACCACATTTATAGCAGGTCGTAAATAATGTTTAAGGAGTATCTCCAAGCTTGGAGGATGGGTTCAAGTTCAACAATTGGACTTTGTTTCACTAAAATGCAGGTCCTCTCCTGAGTTGCCTCAGGACCGTAAATTAGTGATTACTCAGAGAAGGTCCTTCTCTGAGCAAAATTCCTCCTTGTAATGTCTGCTTTACATCCAAACGTGGCCTTTATCAATCAGTATGTGTACCAAAGTATATTTGGTTAGATGTGTGTATCCTTTTGCTGATACCTTTGGGCTTGAGATCACTACACAGTAACAAGTGCAACTGAACGAAAGCACAAATTGTCATTCATGCTTTCTGTCCAATATCATGTACAGTATACACGACAAGTGTCAGTGCGGCTTGCCTCCTCAGGCATGAGCCCTTGCCAAGCAGTGACATGATTATAATTGTTACTTCCATTTCTCTACAATTCAATCCCCCACTTGCACTTTAGTGAGGTCCAGCTAAGACTGTGAAAAGTTAGCTTTATCCCAAGAACAGTTATTCAACATAATTGCTCTTTTCCTGTTGTGGATATTGGGAATTAACATTTAACTTTGAACAATGCACCTACAGAAAAATGGAGTGAAAAAACCATCTATGATTAAAAAACAGTGACAACACATTTTAGGTAAACAGTTCCTGAATGATATTAGTAGAGCAGTAAAGCTACAGGAGCAACAGAAGTAGAAGAGTAGGTCATGTCTATCCAAGTAATTTGGATTTTTCCTGCAAAATGTCATTAGTGAAATATGTCTGAGAAGCATCACAGTACAGACGACTGATCCCTATTAGAAAATAAAAAGTGAGGCTTTATGTTGGTTTTTAGGTTTTACTTGGCTAGAATGTACTGTATTATTTCGAGCGAGAAGCTCATGAAGCGTATGCCAATGAAAGCATACATGTAACCCTAATCCTATGATATGGCAGGTCAAAGAAACCTCAGTTTATGGCAAAAAAGGTGACCAGTGAAATGGCATTATCAGTATACTACCAGTGGTTGCAGCATTTACAGTTGTCCTCAAATTTATTCATACCATTCCATTAATAAAAGGCTAAATTCACAATAGGTATTCAAATAACAACAAACAGAAAAGGTAATAATACATTTTTTAAAAAATGGTAAATTAGAATTTAGTGAAATAAAATATTGCTTTTGAATTGTGGTTGAAAAGAAAAATTAAAAACAAACAAAACAAAACTATACCGGACAAATAAGAGCACCTTGCTCATGGGCACAATACCTGTCAATAGGTGCAGAAGTCAATTTCTTTTTATTTAAAGGTGCCATGACATCAAATTTCACTTTTCTGGGGTTTTTCGGTGTATAATATGGGAGATCTGTTGTGCACTGATGAGGCCATGTGAATGTCCAGAGTGAGAATCAAAGTTCCTGTTTATGGTCTGTCAGCTTTGTCTCTCTGCTCAGAAACAGTTGAATCAGACAGCATGCTATCATTCTACGTAGTTCTATCATTCTACGTAATTTAATTGCTCCAATAAGAGCACACTATCAAGTAATAAGCGCCCCCCTCTCTCTCCCCTAACGGTTTTTATGCACCGTCCGCTCCCCCCCCCTCCCCTCCCTGTCTGATTCAACCCCGTGTATGGAGCTAGTAGTAACTTCTGTGCAGTCAGGTCTGGGTTTTCAAACAAATGGATTTAAAAGAAAACTTCTGCAGCAACACTGGGGGAGGCGACCACAGCACTTGTCATTACCTGTAAGTTTATTTATTTTCTAAATGCTGTCTTGTCTGATAAACGTAGCTCACACTGTCTGAAGTGCCCATGTTGCTAGCAGTTAGCCTTCAGCAAACTCCGACCGCAGCTTGACCTAGATTCTCCAAATAAGGTCATAGCCAAATAAGGTGTAGCCAATCAAAATTAAGTCAACGTGGTCTCCGGGTAAAGCTCCATGTCATCACCGGACCCAACTGTATTACTGAGCAAGTGAGGTCTGGCATTTCAAAACAATACTCCGCTGTAAAAAATGCCGTTTTTTTCTTTGGAGTATTTACATATGCAGTAATGCCAACAACATAAACTAGTTTTTAACTGCTATGTCATCACTCCTTTAAACTTTATCCAGGAAAGTCCCATTGAGATTAAGGGTGCATTCACACTCTGGCTGTTTGGTCCACTTCAAAAGGACCGTGGTCCGATTCCATGGATAGTCCGCATCGTTTGGCGCAGTCTGAACACCAACTCTGGTGTGCACCAAAGAAGCGGACCCTGAAAGCCCTCGGTATCACTTGAAAATGGACTATTGGACTATCCAGGGCACCGACATCCAACTAACGGAAGTGACGTTTGTTGACCGCAATAAAGCAGAAGAAGGAGAAATATGAAGAAATGGGGTAAATTATAGTTTGAGTCAGAGGAAAAACAAAGCAAACAGCACGTTTTTGAAGGTCAAAACAACAACGATAACCAACTAGAAAATATGTAGACAGAGATAGAGTGGGCAAATAATAAGAAACAGATTTCCACTTTAATCACAGAGTCCATTTTTCTTCTTCTTCCTGCTTTTTCACCATCATCAGTCGCCCCCTAGTGGGCAGTTTTTTAACTATGGTGGTTACCACTTCAGTAACTGCAGTTTGAACACAAAGAAAGAAAGGTGCAAAATTTTTCAGAAATCCACGCCTAATTGGACTGATGTCCCGGACTATCCGGGTATGACTGCATCCTAAAAACCTCTTTGTCAAGGGAATCCTGGCCAATTGAACATTACAGAAAACACTTATCTTATGATTGCCTTAAAATTGTTCAACAAAATTTTAGTTAACAAACCCCATCACGCTTGTGTACTTTTTTGTTGTTGTTGTTTTTTAATGTTTCTGTTGAACAACAAGTCAAAACCAATGTCATGATTTTCATAAAATCTTTATTTAGTACTTTTAGGACTGCAACGATTACACAAATAATTCAGGTTATCCCATTATTAATTTACTCGAGGTAAATGAGCTCCCTCGAAGATTCATTACCAAAATTTACTCTTCAAGCTCTTGCACATCCACTTGGGTGATTTGTCGGTTACACAACCCAGGCAGAACGTTGACATGTCGTCCAGCACAGATGGGTTTTTCTGTTGAACAAAATATTTAGCTTTATGCTAATAACGTAACTAACACGGACGGATGACTGAATAGGAGGCTTGTACCTATTTTCTTAGTTAAATCCAGGTGGCAACTTTTTTTTTGAGCCAGTCAGTGCATGTCTCTATCAGTGTCAGTGTCAGCACCTGTAACTATTTTAGAAAGTGATTTAACAGGCTCCATGTGTGTTTCACAAACACACATAGAGTAGATATTTTTCTACCTCTGGTTATTGCATTTTCTGCTTGCTGGAATGTATTAGAATCAGAACAGGATTTCAACAGAATTTCATCACTCGATCCACTCACCATCAATTTCTTGAATTCGACTCATTGTTCACCCCATCTTCCCTCCCCATTGCTTGTAATGTCACCTACACCTTTAGAAATACTTGTATTCCAGGCAGTCAGTTCAGAGAACATTAATCTCAGAAACTACAAGTTTCTTATCCAGACTTAGAAAAAAAGCAGAAAAACTTTATTAATCACCTCTAGACAAACTGATCATGACCTTTGACAAATTTCCTGCTCGTTAGCAGAAGTGAGACATTTGCACTTTTTTTTAACAACCACTAAATCATAAAAAAGTAACCAAAAAAATCTATTAAAAAATTAATTAAAGAATCAAAACATAATGTGCTACATATTAACGAGGTAGATATTTTACAATAAAATTTTGTGTAAATGAAGACTGAAAGGACTCATTAGTCTATCATTATGCTGATAGGTTAAACGATGCTATGTAAGACATTTCATGGTGACTGAAAGATTGTTGTTTTTTTTAAACTGAAATGACCAATAACTGCCATTAATGAACATTTTTAACTTTCAGATGCAATCATTCTATTTGGGGGCTTCTGAAAGAGAACATGCTCATTTAGTATATTTGGATGTCATGTTCCAGATTATAAACATGACAAACAACCATGCACACACCCACTTGCTCATTTCAGTGTCACAAGTTAACTTACCATGTATGTCTTCAGACTGCGGAAAGAAACCTCAAGGTATGGAGAACAAAATCTCTGCATTGGCTTCATGTGTGTGTCCAAATTGATTTTATTGATCTTTAAAGGTCTTAAATGTTTTACTCTTAGGTATTTATCAGACTTGCTTTGCGTCAATGAGCCTTCAACAGCCGTCAGATCATTATTTATTCCAGCTTATTTAATCGTTGGGTGGGGACTAAAACATACTGAAAGGGAACTTTTCGTTTTTACAGCCCTCACAAGTGGGACAGCCTTCCAGACAACCTGAGGGCAGTGTGGAGTGTTGATATTTCTAAAAGACAGCTTAAAGGCACGGTCTCATGGGTTTCCACAAACGAACAAGACTTGAACGATCTGGATTCTCACAGCAGGGGTCCAACAACTCTGCGCAGTCTCATGGTTGTTTTCAGAAACATTTTTGAGCACGAAACCGTCGTCATTACGCCGTGACGCAAACAGAAAGAGACAGCAAAACTCCGGTCCAGCTGGTGGCGTCACCACCACTTTTCCCCTCTCTGCCCCCCGTCCCCCTTGCGTCAAGCGTTCCAGACTTTGCAAACGTGCAGCCGGCCTCTTCCAACCGTTCCATTCTGAAAACTGTTCCGGAGTTTTGGCGCGGTTGCATTGTGCAGAAAAGGGATCTAATCCTTTTTCTGGACTAGAGAATGTTTTAATCGTGACAAAAGTGTTTGTGACACTAATGTTGGTATTTATTCAATTATATTTTATTTCATTTCATTTACTCTCTTATTTTAGCAAATTGTCTGTTTTCATTCCTTTTTTTTTTTTGAAGCTCCAGTGTTTTATTTTTCCCAGTGTGGTCGGTGAGGGTTAGGACAGCGCTTTTAGAGACATAATTTTATGTGTTTGTATCAACCCGTAGATAACTGTTCTGCATTGATTCTTGGCATTTATAACATAAATAAGATTGCATAAAGAAATGCACACAAACTTTTGAGCCCATCTTAACTATCTTGTTATTTTGAGGAAATAAACTTTGTTTTGCTGAGATAATGAGTCAAACTCCCCCGTTTTTCACTAGACGATTACTCTTGTTATCCCAAGAAAACGAGGAAATGAACTTGTTAGCTTGAGAAAATAATGAAAAAAATTTGGATGTGTTCAGATTATAAACATGACAAACAACCATGCACACACCCATGCTCATTTCAGTGTCACAAAGTTAACTTACCATGTATGTCTTCAGACTGCGGTAAGAAACCTCAAGGTATGGAGAACAAAATCTCTGCATTGACTTCCTGTGTGTACTAAAATTGATTTTATGGATCTTTAAAGGTCTTAAAGGTTTTACTCTTAGGTAAACATAAATAAGATTGCATAAAGAAATACTGAAGCTTTTGAAAACCCATCTTAACTATCTTGTTATTTTGAGGAAATAAAACTTTGTTTTGCTGAGATAATGAGTCAAACTCCCCGTTTTGCACTAACGATTACTCTTGTTATCCCAAGAAAAAGGGAAATGAACATTAGCTTGAGAAAAAAGAAAAAAAGAAGCTATCAGAGTGCTATCAATTACTGTACCTTTTCATATTTCTAAAATGTACACTATTTTTCAGAGCAGGGAGACCTTCGCCCCTTTTTTAACCTCTGACAGCTCATCATTTACCTTTGTATTATCATTGGGATTTAACTGCTTGAATTCCAACAACAACAAAGACAAATGATAATAATAATAAAAAATAAATGAAATTCTGACATGTTGGCAAACAAGAAGTCATCAAAAAGTCAGGAGGGGTATCTCTAAAGACTTTGGTGCTTGTTATTACAGGATGTTACCAGATGAGAGGAATTTTACTGCACCCTTTCAGCTTCATCTGTCATAAAATGTAATGTTGCCTAGAGGCGGCTTTCAAGTATCTGCAAGAGCATGCCTGCACTTTCGCACTGACAAGGTATCACTGTTTTCATCAGCCAAAACATTCACAGAACGATGCATTTCCTTATCAGATGTGTTACAATCTACCTGCAATATTCCCCCAACTCACAGCTCTAATGTTTTCTGTAGTAGCACAATGCAGGAGATGCGTTACACTAAATTATTTTGCATTATTATATTATGGTGCATTAAATGTTGAATAAGCGTGATTGCAAGATTTACATACAGTAGCAGACATAAGAAACCACTGTTAAAATGCAATCTTGTGCTGGGAAAACACATATTCTGACATTTCACATGGATGTTTACTATCAACAACTGCAACCTACTGTACCTAAATATTTTTTGGTGTGCCATTCACACTGTATCAGTGTGGTAACAGCATTCCACCAATAACAGCCTCCCTTGCAGGGCAATAGAGACTTGCAAAACAGCTCACGAAGAGATTCAAAAAACATTTGTTGAAGAGTGTAAGGGCTGGGATATACTTGCTGTGTAGCGGTCTGCATTGTCTGTGAATATACTTGGTGTAGCACATCGCAGCCATAACACTTGATACCAGAGGCCACCGCTAGGATTAGTACACAGCGCTTGGACATTGAAATTATGACATCTGCTGGGGCGTACGTGAACAATCCAGGTCCAAAACATTTCCAGTCTGTAGCTCACTGTTAAAACATGTGTGTATCACTGTGAAATAGGGAGGAACAATCATAAATGCCAGTATTTGTGGACAAGGTTTAAAAGATGCTCTTCAAAAACAACTCTCCATTGTGTTTACTTACTGTGTTCACACTTTTGTACACACAGGCACCCCTAGCATTAAAGTCAAATATTGCACCATGCAGCACATTAGCTTACGTCAACACGTTCAACCTACGTGCTGTAGATACATTTTTCGGGGAATGTGTACGCGTTGCCAGCAGCAAGTATACCCAGCCCTATGGGGTTTATCTAGCCTTCAGACTTGAAATGAAAGCAGAAAACCAAATCACACAAAAAACAGGATTGAAAGATTATGTAGCTAGCACCCTGATAGCCTACCATTGTCATTACAAAGCATCAAGTACAAAATATCTGAGCAGATTAAAAGACATAGTATACAGTACATGTACAGAGCAATATGCAACTTTCGTGATAAGACTTTTAACATTTCCTTTTAATGAATGAGTGAAGCAGCTTTTTCATACTGAAATGTCCTGGACATATGACCATTGTCTTGCTTG
>JALJCO010006419.1:0-35786 GCA_023101725.1 Atherinomorus stipes | reverse complement strand
ATCTGCAAGAAGAACGCAGAAGATCCCAAATCCAGGTGTGGAACACTTGTTGCATCATTCCCAAGAAGAATCATGGCTGTACGAGCTCAGAAGTACTTCCACTCAGTACTGAGCAAAGTACTGAATACTTATGACCATGTGATATATCTGTTTTTCTTTTTTAATTAATTTGCAAAAAATTTCTGCATTTCTGTTTGTTTTTTCTTTTTTTTGTCAAGATGGGGTGCTGAGGACATTAATGAGAAAAAAAAATGAACTTGTGTACCTGTAAACCAACTCACCCAACTCAAATTAAAATGGTTGCAACAGCCTATGAAGTTCTGCACAATGACTCATTAACATGAATCAGGTGTTTGGATCAGGGAACCATGAAAAACCTGCAGGGTTGTTTTTTTCCAAGACCAGACCAGGAAACCCCTGATCTATATACAATAATCTCACAGTAGCTCGATGTGTCACAGCACCTTGTCTAAAAGTTGTTCCAAGTATTTATTTCCATATTGGAGACCCTCTTAGTACCTGGGTCTGCTGCTGAAAATGATTGCTTTTGGAGGAAAGACATCAATGAGAACAGTGCTCAAAATAAATCCAGCAATCTGGAGGTTAGGATTGACATTTATACTGTATTGGTGGCCTTTTGGTGTGTATGCTGTTAGCGCAGAGATAGTTTTTAAAGGAGGATTTACAAAGTCATAAAGAATGAACAGTTAAACCCTCTACTGAAACACTCTGATCTTGAGCTGTTGTGGCCAGTGCTGCTTAAAAGGTGAAAGGAACAATCTTTCCCAAAAGCTGCTTGATTCCATAGACACATGGCAGTGTTTGGAGAACCTTTGAGCTGAGGACTAAGGGTGGTTAAGTCAAAAATCAGTCCTTTGAAGGATATAATTGTGTGACATTGTAATTTGATCAGGATTAATCTTTTTCATCCGAATAAAGAGATTCAGTGAGACGAATATAAAAAGAGTTGGCTGAGCATGTTTGCGACAAGCCTTGCAGTTGTGAGCTGTTCTATCGCAATGCTGCAATTCTGACCCATTACAGGAAAAATACTCTCATGCTATGTTCTCAGGAAACCACCATTCTGTCAACATTCATGTCTACATTAGTTTGCTGTTTTACTTTTTTCCCCTCACGTGTACAGTGTGCAGCGTTTCAGTGACTTCAACTCATTTCTTACAAACTGTCATTATTTCACATTTAAGGCCGAGTTAACATATTGTAAGCACAGCGCAAAGTCTCGAGTCAATCCTCACTTTTTTATAATTTGCAGGTGATTTTAGCCCATTTTGGGGGGTCATGAAGCACCCCTAAACTGAATCCCAGCACGCTTACTTACTTTTGTCAGTTTCAGCTTATTTCACTGACAGCTGATTTTCTTCCTTCTTTATTGCAGGTTATGAATAATTTTGAGGATGACTGTATATATACAGTGTGTATATAATACATATGGATCGAATCTCTGATGTGAGCCAATCTCTCTTGTTATTTTTGAAGTGGTTTTCCAGATGTTGTTAAGGCATCAGCTGCTTTTTCTCTCTTTTTCATTCAGTCTTTGTGCCTGACTATTTTCACAGGAACGTGATTGTTGGTTGTTAGGCCTCTGAACACTGACCTATCAATCATTCCAGGATAAAAAAGACTCCTACCTCTAGGGAACTAATGTTTTGTTTACCTAGAATAGACAACTTTGCAAAGATCCAGTTTTTTAAATTCTTTTCGTTGCCAACAGCCTTTTGCAGAGTCAAAGTTAACACAGTTTGACACATAAAATAGTAGATTTGCACCAAGTTATTTCAAATAACTCCTAATCAAAAACATGTCATACTGTATCCCTGCCATGGTGTGCAGTGAGTCCTGAACCCTATATCAGACAAAGAACCACATTTAATCACTTCATTGGATGTACAAACTAACCCCACACATTTCTCCATGAAATCATTACAGTGCGTGATTACCTTATCAGAAGTGGTCTCCATGGAAACGTGGCTGTCAAGATATCGTTCTTCAGGAAGGAAACTGGAGAAAAAGGTTGAGGTATGTCACATGACACAAGAACTGGACTGAAAATCGGTGCAAACAGGTCTGATGGAGGGATGAATCCCCCCAGAACCTCGACATTATTGAAGCATTGTGGGTTCATGTGGGAAGACAAAGTGAAAAAAACCTAGAAACATCCAAAGAAAAACTTTGGGAAGTCCTTTAAGAAGTCTGGAGAACTGGTCCTGAAGACGACTTAGAGAAATGAAAGAAAGCATCTGTAACAGGGCTCAGACTGTGGTGAAAAATAAAAATGGCCATACCAAACTTAGGGCCGGATCTATCAAAGGTTTGCATGTGTAGTGAAAACGTCGGCTATCTCACTAAATGCGCAAAAAAATGTACAAACTGACCTATTAACAGCGTGCTAAAAGGGTTTGGTCTTTAAAAATAGTGCCTCTTATCCATTTTAATTACTTTTTCTGCAATGAATATGCAATATGGGGCGTTTACACGTGAAAGTGCGTGTACTGGGAAGAGAAAAAATATATTAACATATTAATCTATCACCTCGCAAGGTGATTTGTCAACCGTGAGACGCATTGCTTTGCTTGTTTTTTGCGTCTATTTTAGTGCGTCTGAAAAGCAGGGTGCAACTTGCAGCTTTGTGCACAAAAGGCTGCAACTTCTGACGGACAATCCTGGACACACAAATCTGATTCCAAAATCATTTTTCATGAACAGTGAGGGGCAGCGTATTGAGTTCTCATTGATGATTCAATAAAAGTCAGTACAGCAAACCACTATTTTAAACGGTGTCATTAATCTTTTAAATCTTTGTTGAATCCTTTTTTCTTCTTCTTTTTCTCAAGAATTTACTTGATGAAGTTTTAGCATTGTGCTGTCATTGTGTGTTTTTCTCAATTGTTTCTTACTTTTCTCAATTGTTTCTTAAATTTTTAGATCTAAATGTTGTAAAGATGGATTGGGTGGGGGTCATTGAATCTGTGTTGCATTTGTAATAAACAAAGAGAAAAAAAACAAAAAAAAAACGTGTTAGATATGATGACCAGACAGAAACAAAAAGCTTGTAAAGTCAAAGTTCATAGAGTGTCCTGTTCTTTATGTTTATTACCCATATTTAACTTGTTTTTAGCACCTGCTACGAATCAAGACAAGATGAAGTTATGTCTCACTGGATCGTGAGCAAGATTCCAAGTGGACACAAAACATCCTCGTTCATAGTGACATGTTTACAGATGATGCATGAATAAACCCGATGAAACAAGATTCATTGTGGCTTGGAGACAACTTCACATTCTCTACAGACATCTTCGGCAAATTATTTTCCTGAAAGACAAGGTTGAAATGGAACAAGGTGGAGCGTCTCTTCGGGAGGGTGCAGTATCTTTTCCACCCATACCCAAATCTTCACCAGTCAGTCAGACGCCTGTAGTTTTTTCTATGAAGAGTTCATTATTTCTTCATTAAGCCAAGACTGTCTGGACTTGAGATGTACTTCACTAACTTCTCATGTACAGTTTTGCAGCTCTGACTTTAAGTTGCTGCGTTGAACCACTCAAAATGAGTTTTTGACAGCTTGGATCAGGACGCTGTTTATATTCACTGCTGTCAGGCAAGACTGAACATCGGAGAATTACCAAACCACACACACACACACACACACACACACACACACACACACAAATCTGATGTTACAGCACAGACATGCAGAGCTGTTCTGTAATAGGCTAAGCCAGCTCATTAAGGACGGTCCTGTAGGACCTCTGGGTATTAATGTGGCCTCCGAGTGCCCGGTAACTGCTATCATCCAGACCAGCACCCCCGGCCTTCGCCAGCCAGACCCGTGACTCGGTGGTAATTAGCATCCATCAGGCAGTAAACAAACTGCCAGGCTAGACTGAGGTTTTAACGCTGGGTGTGAGAGGACAGTGCATGCGGATGATGCAGGACAGGATGAGGGAGCCTGCATATACCTTCAGTTTGGGGAACTTGAGTAGAGCTCGTCCCCCGTAAATGGGAATATAATGAGTTGCATGGAGCCCTCTGAAATAAATGAGTGGAACAGGAGCAGAAAATAGACCCCTAAATGACGGTGAATCAGTTTACCCTGCATGTGTTAGTGGTAGCAGCGTGTCAAGTCATTTCAGTGAATGGCTGCATTTTACATTTTGAGAGCGATGACGGGCTGAAAACTCTGCTGAGTGCCGAAGCATACATATTTTGGAGATTACAGCGGTGGAGGCTGCTTATGGGAGTCCCAGATTGTGTCCTTGGTATTATGTTGCTTCTCATTCTCACATGATGAGAAATCTCAGGTTATTTCTCTAAAATCATGTCATTGTCTTTTTTTTTTTAATTTAGTCTTAGCTTTTCACATTCCACCTGCCACAGTGGCAGGTGGTGAAAAAAGTTAACTTCAGGTCCTGATTGCAGCCAAATAGCAACCTGTGGTGGCCAACAATGGGGCAACACGGAAACAGTCATTTTTTGTAATTCTCCCTGATCCACTGGGGGCTGCAAACAGAGCAAATCCCCACAGCAAAACGCCAACTTCACAGCAGAAATAAACATGTTTACAGTTACGGCAGAAACAAACATGTTTACAGCAGAAATAAACATGTTTACGGCAGAAATAAACCCGTGATGGCAGAAATAAACATGTTTACGGCAGAAATAAACATGTTTACGGTGCAGAAAAACATGTTTACGGCAGAAATAAACATGTTAACGGCAGAAATAAACATGTTTACAGCAGAAATAAAACATGTTTACGCAGAAATAAACATGTTTACAGCAGAAATAAACATGTTTACGGTAGAAAAAACATGTTTACAGCAGAAATAAACAGGTTTACAGCAGAAATAAACATGTTTACGGCAGAAAAAACATGTTTACAGCAGAAATAAACATGTTTACGGCAGAAATAAACATGTTAACGTAGAAATAAACATGTTTACAGCAGAAATAAACATGTTTACGGCAGAAAAAAACATGTTTACAGCAGAAATAAACATGTTTACAGTTGAAACAATTATGTTTACAGCCTGGTTCAAAAATCTTTTTAGGTTTAATACATAGGTCAAGTTTACCTTCATGTCAACTGTGAGGGGGGTGAATTTTTTTATAACTTATTTGTTTAGATGTTATTTAATCTTGAAATGACACATAATTAAAGGTGTGTCATTTTGATTGACATGTGGCAGCGGTTAGCTTAGCCCAGAGTACGTCAGCTGTCAATCATTTGCCCCGTGACTTGGAGCAACCTTGCCTTTGCCCATTTCAGTATTTTCCAGGAGTGACGACACATGTGACAAGGCAAAAGATGGCGAAAGTGGTACGCCCAACTGGCTTCACTTTTTAGCTCTTCAGAAACCAACGGGTCACGTAGCAGAAGGTTCTTTCCCTCTCTATTAGCGGTTTATGGGCCAGACACACCTGGATTAATCAGTTTGTCCAGTCACAAAGGACAGGAAACAAAGGAGCTGGCTTAAAGTTCACATCAACCCCCCCCCCCCCCCCCCCCCCCCCCCCCACCCCTTCTGTTTGTGAACACCATTCAAACTGAGAGCCCCTAACGGCTGCGTAGTGTTCAGCCTCTTCAGCTTCAAGAATTTCCTTCAAAGCTCTAAAGCAGGTGGAAGCCAAACCAATATTAACCCTGGATTTCGAGTGTGCACTATCTAAAGCTCTTTTCATCACAGAGTACTTCCCTTTCTTTGCCACGTCCACTGTTTGTTTGTTTTTTCACAAGATTTTGAGTGAGCGAGTTTGTTTTTTTTATTTTCATGTTGAAGTTCGAATATAGTCGAACATTTATTAATAATAATTTAACCATTAAATTAGTTTTGGCATTAACTTAGAGTTGTACATGTTCTGGCCACCAGAGGGCAGTGTGTAGCTCTATCAGTGTCAATGGACTACATGCACGAAAGGCTTTTCCAAGTATTTGTGTGTTAAAATTGTTATTAATAAGCAAGCAACATATCCTGTGTCGTAGTGAAGATGTAGCGAGCAGAATATAACAGAAGATGCTGTTACGACATAGTTAATGCTCCGTCAGTCACGATTCTCAACTTCACCAGACTTTTGTATCTTTCTCTTCACCTGGACTGATGCTAATTAGCTTGCTAACTGTAGTCCAACATATTTACCTCTGTTGCTACATATGTTCATTAATATGTACTGTCCCTATCATATAAACAAATAAATAAAAAGTTTGAAGATAGAATAAATCCACAGAATTTTTAGGCTTCTCATGAAAATACTGAATTCAAAAAGCTTTGACACACAAACCTTTTAATTGATTGTAAAATTAAGGGAAAATGTAGGGCCACAAATATCTCAAATAAATTAAGAGCCGTTCGGGGAGTTTAAAGAGCTGGTTCTTCTTTGGGAGCAGAATCAAAAGAGCCGGCTCTCTGAAAAGAACTGAACTTCCAATCATTACTACGCAGTGTTTTATAAAATGGGACCCCTGGACTTTTTGCTCCTGAAGCATTATTTCTGTGAAGGTTAAGTAAGTGCTCTTTCTGGTCTGTTGCCTCTGCAACAGTGAAAGCTCAGACATAAACAGCTGTTAATCTTTCCTGCAGTGCAGACGAGGTGGGATACTCCTCCTAAATTTCTCCCTCAGGAGTGGATGTGAGCATGAGTGGCTGCTTGGCCCTGTGATGGACTGGCGCCCTTTTAAAGGGAAAGATGGACGTATCAGTAATCTGGAGTCGATGCCTCAATATCTGCCAGTCAGAGTCAGATATAAATTTTTGACAGCCGTCCATTCCTTCTATGTCCTGTCACATGATCACAGTAGCCAATCAGATGTCATGAAGATGCTGCTTGCATTAGTGATTATGTTTTAACAATAGGGGATTATCACGCTTCCGTGTTCCAAACTTCCGGTTTGAAACACTTAGACGGCCCACTTCCGTCCCAGTTCAATGTCCCTGCTTTACTTCATAAATAACGTGAATAAGCGCCAACCCTACTGAAATTTTCACGGATTCCAGACTGAAATGATACTAAGGAAGAAGTGGATCAAAGCGATTCTCCAGAGAGAAGGGCCGAACTTTATCATAAAACAACGTAGCATGTTTGTTTGTAGCCGGTGGGACACAACACTGGCATGCCAGCATTAGCCAGCTAGCGTTTACCGTCGTGCTTAACTTTGTGCGTCTTAAAACACACAAACATCTGAAAATCGGGTCTGTACCCCCCGTTTCCAGGGTTAGGGTTTTCAGATGCTTGTGTGTTTTCAGCCGCACAAAGTTAGGCACGTTATCAAGCTGGCTAATGCTAGCCTGCTAACAGTAGTCCGCCAGCTACTACTCTGTTAAACTTTGTAAATTGGATAAACGCCAATGCAAAGTTTTCATTCCAGACTGAAGTGATGCCAAGGAAGAAGTGGATCAAAACGACTGATTTGCCGCGGTGAAAGACCGAACTTTATAATAAAACAACACACATTTGTTTGTAGCCGGAAGACTAAACAGTCGTGTTAGCAGGCTAGCATTAGCCAGCTCGATGACGTGCCTAACTTTGTGCGGCTGAAAACACAAGCATCTGAAAGCGTCTCCTTTCTTGGCAGTCCCCAGTTGTTCCACTGGAAACGGGGGGGTACAGACCCGATTTTCAGATGTTTGTGCGTTTTAAGACGCACAAAGTTAAGCACGACGGTAAACGCTAGCTGGCTAATGCTAGCATGCCGTTGTTGTGCCCCACCGGCTACAAACAAACGTGTTGTTTTATTATAAAGTTCGGCCCTTCACCGCGGCGAATCGATCGCTTTGATCCACTTCTTTCTCAGTATGACTTCAGTCTGGAATGAAAACGTATGTTTGGAGTTTATCCGATTTTAAACAGTAAAACAGAGCAGGAACCAAGCAGCAACCTCCGGTGGCCAGCAGTGATGCAACCCGGAAATTGACATTTTCTGTAATATTCCCTTCACCCGCTAGGGGCTGGCTCCAAGAGCGAGCAAATCCCCATAGACTCCCATGTTAAAAACGCCGACTTCACAGCAGAAATAAACAGGTTTACAGCCTGGTTCAAAAAATCATTTTAGGTTTATTAGGTCAAGTTTACCTTCATGTCAACTGTGAGGGGGGTGAATTTTTTTATAACTCATTCGTTTAGATGTTATTTATTCTTCAAATTACACATAATTAAGGGCGTGTCCTTATGATTGACATGCGGCAGACCGGAAGCTCCGCCTGCCGACCGGAGGCTCCTAGTTAGCTCCTTCTTTGCTCTTAATAAGGTCTCAGTTTGTTACAGAGTCGCACAACGGCGGTTTTTAGTCAGCGAATTGCAAGTCTAAGCATGTCTTACCTTAACCATGCCGCTTAGGGGGCTTATCTTTGTAAGCTCCTCTTAGTTTCGTGTTAGCTCAGTTAGCGTTTAGTCCACAGTACGTCAGCTGTCAATCATTTGCCCCGCGGCCGCGCTGTGCCCATTTTAGTATTTTCCTGGAGTGACGACGTACGTGACACGGCAAGATGGCGACGGTAAGACACGCCCAACTGGCTTCACATTTCTCTATTCAGAAGAGACCGAAAGCTACGTCCAGTAATATACAGTCTTTGGCAGGAACGGCAGTTAATAAAATGGCCCGGAAGAGGAAATGCCTAAATACCGGGAAGTTCCGGTAAGCGTGATAACCCCCAATTCATTGGTTTAATGCAGGTTCTTGAGCATTGTTTTATTTTATTTATATTATAATACTGTTTATTTTATATTCAATTTAAGAAATGTGCATAATT
This sequence comes from Atherinomorus stipes, assembly GCA_023101725.1. Taxonomy (NCBI): domain Eukaryota; kingdom Metazoa; phylum Chordata; class Actinopteri; order Atheriniformes; family Atherinidae; genus Atherinomorus; species Atherinomorus stipes. The sequence goes on along the minus strand of JALJCO010006419.1, from coordinate 27,024 downwards.
TTATTTTTCTCATTTAATCATTTTTGGGAGAGATTTGTTTTAAAGGCCTCCTTCCACTGAAAACCCGTTCAACTTGCTCCTTCTGAAATACGGAGGGTTTCCCCTTGTTTACTTACACATGCTGACTTGCTAGCGTTGCGTTCCCCCAGTCGGCTGTGCTTCCTCATCACAGAAACAATACGAAGAGAAGAGCGAATCGGGAACAGCCTTGCACTTCTACGTCACATTGCAAATAGCGTATCCCACGTGGGGTTTCTATCTGTCCATTGGAAGGCAGGTAACCCTCCACTACACACTAGAAGTAAAGACGGCACGACTGTAGCTTCGGAGTTGAGAAGCTAATTAGCTAACTGTTTGTTAGCATAGCGGAACAAACTTGTTTGTCGGCTCTATTTCCTGTCTGTAGCGAAATAAGAGCGGAGGGCGGAGCTTCCTTCATACACTGATGGGAGCCAGCCAATCAGACAGAAATTCATGAGAAGGACCCGGAAAAGCTGCCGTTGGACCACACGTCTCTCTTCTAGTATACAAATACAGCTGGATACTAAGCAACCAGAAGGTTTTTTTAAACAGAAACGATGCAGAATGCATCCAATAATAATGGAGAACACAGAAATATTAATGAAATAACCACGGAAGTACAACTTTAATCTTATTTTTATTTAATTTACTCACTTAGATGTTCAAATTTATAAGCATTTCTTTCAAGTAAGGATGTTAATGAGTTTTATATTTCATATTGCCTTCCCAATGCTTCTGATGGCCATAAATGTTCGTGTAGAATACAGAAATAAAATTTAATTGGGCCTCACTTACTCTGGGAAAACCACATCCACTAACATCTGGCTTTTGTCTCCAGGGGAAACTGCATCCACTCCTGGAAATGGCTGTCATGGTTATTTATGGGCCCAGTTCTGTCAGTGATGAAATCATGACACCTTAATATTATTTATTATTATTTTACTATTTATTATTTATTTATTAATTCATGGATAGCCTATGTGAAAAAGTGTGAACACTTCGCTATTTCGGCATTCGTGAGACGTAAAATCCGATGTATTGATCAGTGATGGACGGTCCTCATCTGCCATCAGCTGGCATCCGAACAAGAGATGCCAGCTGATGGCAGATCGAGGAACATAGATAGGTAGGTAGGTAGATAGACTTTTCGTTGCACTTATCTAAATAAGGTTATTAAGTATTGCACAGCATAAAATAGCCTACTGATACAATAAGATATTTTTTAAAACGACTATAACGAAGAAATAAATAGGCTAATAATAAATACAAAGCAAGTTTTTTTTTTCAGATAAAAAAAAATAATAACATCAACAAATTAACATCAACAACAGCAAGAGATAGCTGCATTTAGTCACTTAAAATAAGGGCCTGCCAGTAGAGTTTAATTATAAAGCAAGGCTTTAAAGAAATGGCAGCAATTTTATCTAATGCCTTCTGGCAACGAGTTTCAACGCTCAGGGGCTCTGAGGGTAAAGCTGAAGAGAGAAAGATACATGTAAACATACTTACAAGTTGTTTTTTTGTAAGAAAAAGACATTTAAAATTAAAATATAGGCTACAAGTGATGATTTTGGATTTCATTTCTTGAGCTGTAGTTACTTTTTTATGCCACCAGAGGGAGTATCTCTTGAAGTGAGCGCTACTTGTGGTAACTTAAGCTCCCAATCAATGGTTTCCCAGATGCAGTTAAGAAGATCTAAGATCTTCTTGAATTAAAAGCATGTTTGTGAGGATTTGGGGTTTATTTATTTATTTGTTTGTTTAGCTGTATATAGGCTACTAGTTTGCACCACCAGAGGGATTATTCCTTGATAAAGGTAGTTGTGGTAACTTCAGTTCCCCATTATTGTCAATGTTGTCTGAGGTAGCCTACATTGTTAAATACTTTTACATTTAAATGTAAAAGTTTAAATGTAAACTTCTACAGTTTATATTTGGATAGGAAGCACAGGCAGTATTTAGGCCTACATAGTAGGCTATATGTAAAATATGAGTTATTTAAATAAATCATTGCGGGTGTTTGCGGGCTGCGGGTTTGACCATATTGGAGCTGGAAGCTGCGCGCTTAAGTTAAGTTACTTAAACTTGCTTTTCAGACTGTTGGCTTGATGCCAGCCTGGAGACCAGCTAACACACCTCAAGCTGAGAGAGGATGAGTGACGGTGGTCGCACCTGTATGATGCTTATTCTGATCATCCAATTTTTTTTTGTGGTGGTGTGTGTGGTTTGGTAATGATCTGGAGGAGTGGAACAGTGCGCAGAGGGGGCGCAGTTTGAGTCTAATTAACCTGCTAACTGAGAGTCCAGCTCCAGCTTTCCGGGAGTAAACCAGAAAAATGTGTTAAATAACGTTGGTTGAACAAATACTAGGATTGTTTTCTTAAAAATATGAGGACTTCAGTTCTTTTGCACTTCGCAAAACATGGTCTACACAGCAAAAGTCAAAGCTTGCAAGTGGTCCCCTCCAACCGCCACACAGGCCCGGATTTAGACAGCCCCACTAGGAGGTGCAGGTAGCATATAAAGGGGGGCAAGGGCAGGGGAGCCAGAAAATGTTGGATGTGTCAAATCCCCCAAACCCCTAAAATGCATAGAAAACTATACTAACTGTGCTATCATCATGTCAGTACAAGTACATCTATCCACATCTGTCTCTCTTTGATCCATTTGATTGGTCTTATTAGGTTTTATGTTGTTTGCTCTTCCTGACACCAACCTCTGCATTTACCCGGGCTTGGGACCAGCACAAAAATGACACTGGCTTCTGTCTGCTGAGGATCGATCTATCTATCTATCTATCTATCTATCTATCTATCTATCTATCTATCTATCTATCTATCTATCTATCTATCTATCTATCTATCTATCTATCTATCTATCTATCTATCTATCTATCTATCTATCTATCTATCTATCTATTTTTATCTCCATTTATTTTTCTGTCATTTTTATTTCTTTAGTTCTTTACACAGTGTGGCTCATATCAAGATCAGCCGTCGCTTGCAAAAGTCCTAACAAATGCGTACATATATCGGTCTGTTGTGTCCTGTTGAGGCTGCATTTATCTTTTTGTGTGTGTTTTTTTTTTTTTTTTTACTTTTTTAAATCCATCTATCTATCTATCCTTTTTATTTCTATCTTTTTTGTGTATTTTTTCTCATTTTTATTTCTTTCGTTCTTTACACGGCATGGCTTTTATCAGCCATTATAACATCAGTCGTCTGCTTTTCTGTGTTGAAGTCCTAACAAATGCGTCCATATTCACACCTGTTGTTATAGCCTTCTTGTGAACCAGAATAACTTGATTTTTCTCACATGTAGCATTGTGCGGTAGAAGAGGGAAGAACATGAGACAAAGAGGAGAAAGAGCTCTCACATTAAATGATTAGAATTTGTGGCGAGTCACTATGAAGGAGCAGTAATGATCGCCCTGCTGCTGCTAATGCTGCAGTTCTGCTACCGGCAGCTTCGCTGTGCTAGCTTTAGCTTTAGCAACCAGAAATCTGCGCATAGTGACTCGACTGTTCAAATTACAACAGAGAGAGCGATAAGAGAGACAGAGAGAACGAGAACACGTTGAGAGAAAGAGAAACCAAATAAATTCGTGACAGAGGGTAGAAGAAATCTCAAAACAGTGGCTTAGCTAACGGCAGCATGTCTGTGTGCTGGACTGCAGTGTTGCCAACTCTTCGAGAAGAGAAGTCGCTATTGGCTGACCCAAAAGTCGCCAGAAGTCGCCAAATAACGTCACTAACTCAATAATGTGCTCACGCGCATGCGCATAATCCTACCCTAGCTTTTGTCATTTATTTTTAACAGGTTGAGATGCTTCTTTGCAAGGGTACTAAAGAGCTGACATACACATTTGAGTCATGGTGCAAAGAAGACCCAGTTGTGCCCACAAGGCATCATGGGAAATAATGTAGATGAGGAGGCGTGGTCGGGCCATGGGTCGGGCACATACTATTGGCTCAGGAGGGCTGCTGTCTGCAAAGGAACAGCGGAAGTTGTGAGTGAGTGCCGGTGAGTGCCGATAAACAGGGAAGGGAGGGGCTGACGGAAGGCAGCTCCTGATAAACGGGTGGAGCGATATAAACTTTACCTGTCTCCATGATCACCAAGAAAAGTCGCTAGATTTGTCGCTAGTCGCTTTTTTGAAAATAAGTCGCTAGAGGGGTCTGAAAAGTCGCTAAATATAGCGACAAAGTCGCTAAGTTGGCAACAATGCTGGACTGTGACTGTGAGAGAGACGCAGAGCTCAGGATGAGCAGAGGAAAGTGAAGCGACTGGCCCGGACTGGACACACCCTTCCTATGTATCTACCATAGCTACCAATCAGTAGCTACTATGATTGAGGGAGGGAGAGAAAGAGCAGAATGCGCTCTGACCATTTTCCTTGAAATAATTTTTCAATTTCGGATTTTTGCATGCCATCATGTTTGCCCATGCCTATATCCGGCCTCAAAGCAGGCGCCACCAGCCAACCAATGGTGCGGAGTTAGTTAGGCAGCTGTTTTTAATCTGCTAGGCTCCAAGTTACAGTTTAAATAAAAACTGGCGTGGATAAACGGTAATAAGTATATATAATCAATCAACTTTTATTTGTATAGCCCTTTACAATAACCAGAATAATAAATAATACATGCTAAAAGCACACAAAAGTAATGGGTCCAAGTCCTATACTGCTGTCCAAACCGTGAAACCGTACAGAGCCGACAGGGAGGAGAGATTCTCATGGATGAGAAACGTGGGCCAAAACTTAACCCCAGGGACACACTGCACGCGGAAGCGCGCCTAAGTGTATCTATCTGCGGCTTGCAGCCCAGTGGGCGTGTCCTATCGTAGGCGTGCCCTATAGTGGGCGTGTCGCATTGTGGGTGGGTCTGGTTAGGTTTAGGGGAAGGGTCAGGGGTAGGGCTAGATTTCACCGTGCTCTCATTGGCCTGGTGGGCGTGTCGTCGAGTAAGGTCACACTACGACACGCCCACTCTATGACAAGCTTGCGAGCCGCAGATAGACCCTTCTTCAAGCGCGCCGAAGCGCAGCAGTTTCATTTTGAGCCCAGACGGTGTCGACCACATCAGGCGCTGCGTGGTGCGCCGCGGCGCGCTGCGCCAAAATCAGCTTGCCGTGGAGCGATCATTTCGGCTTCTGTTCTATTTTCTGCGTGAGGCGCGACCGAATTTGTCAAGTCAGGCAGTAAAATAAGCAGGAACAGGAGGCAAATGTATCAAAATAAACCAATTTCCAAAGTAAAAACACCCTAGATCAGTTTTAAAACCCGATTTCTTTTAAAGAAATCTAATTCTGTCAATTATGCCTTCATCTGTATTGAAAATGCAAGTGGAAGGATTCACACACAGAAATGTCGTCTTCTGCTTGTAAATATGAAAGCAGAGCAGCAGATGCAGCCATTGTGGAATTATCAGCTGTAGAAGTCCAGCAGAGAAGCAGGACTGCTGCCGGCTGTGCGCGTCCGATGTGGACAGAAAGAGGAGCGGTGTCCACCAAAAAAATTGGTGCGCTGCGCTTCGGAGCGCTTCCGCGTGAAGTCTTCTTCTCTGCCACCACCTCAGCTGGTGGGTCAAAAGGGCATCACAGAGCTGTTCTTTAGGCCTGTAAAGTCCGATGTATAGATCAGTGATGGATGTTCCTCGATTTGCCATTGTGGTTAAATATTATTGCACACCATGTAGCTCTTCAAAATGATTAGGCTACTAACAACAACAAAAAATAAATAAATAAAAAATAGTGTCTAAACCATGACTTGACCTCTAACTGGTTTAGGCTAATGACGTTTTGTCTCTAAACGGTCCTCATCCTGTTAAACAAAGGCATTTTTACACTCTGGAGTCGGACTTTAGCTACGTCTCATTTTAAATCAGAAGACGTGTTTTTTTTTGTTTTTTTTTTATTACGAAGACACATCTAAACTCTATCATGCCTAGAGCCATCTACCATGGCTACTTTTCTTAACGTCAGTGGTGGTTGGAGGGGACCACTTGCAAGCTTTGACTTTTGCTGTGTAGACCATGTTTTGCGAAGTGCAAAAGAACTGAAGTCCTCATATTTTTAAGAAAACAATCCTAGTATTTGTTCAACCAACGTTATTTAACACATTTTTCTGGTTTACTCCCGGAAAGCTGGAGCTGGACTCTCAGATAGCAGGTTAATTAGACTCAAACTGCGCCCCCTCTGCGCACTGTTCCACTCCTCCAGATCAGAACCAAACCACACACACCACCACAAAAAAAATTGGATGATCAGAATAAGCATCATACAGGTGCGACCACCGTCACTCATCCTCTCTCAGCTTGAGGTGTGTTAGCTGGTCTCCAGGCTGGCATCAAGCCAACAGTCTGAAAAGCAAGTTTAAGTAACTTAACTTAAGCGCGCAGCTTCCAGCTCCAATATGGTCAAACCCGCAGCCCGCAAAGATTTATTTAAATAATTATTATTTTACATATAGCCTACTATGTAGGCCTAAATACTGCCCGTGCTTCCTATCCAAATGTAAACTGTAGTATTTAACTATGTAGGCTACCTCAGACAACAATGACAATAATGGGGAACTGAAGTTACCACAACTACCTTTATCAAGGGATAATCCCTCTGGTAGTGTAAACTAGTAGCCTATACAGCTAAAAAACAAACAAACAAACATACAAAATAAACCCCAAATCCTCACAAACATGCTTTTAATTTAAGAAGATCTTAGATCTTCTTAACTGCATCTGGGAAACCATTGATGGGGAGCTTAAGTTACCACAAGTAGCGCTCACTTCAATAGATACTCCCTCTGGTGGCATAAAAAAGTAACTACAGCTCAAGAAATGAAATCCAAAATCACCACTTGTAGCCTATATTTTAATTTTAAATGTGTCCTTTTCAAAACACAACTTGTTAGTATGTTTACATGTATCTTTCTCTCTTCAGCTTTACCCTCAGAGCCCCTGAGCGTTGAAACTCGTTGCCAGAAGGCATCAGATAAAATTGTTGCCATTTCTTTAAAGCCTTGCTTTATAATTAAACTCTACTGGCAGGCCCTTATTTTAAGTGACTAAATGCAGCTATCTCTTGCTGTTGTTGATGTTAATTTGTTGATGTTAATTTTTTTTTTTACCTGAACTTGCTTTGTATTTATTTTTAGCCTATTTATTTCTTCGTTATAGTCGTTTTTAAAAAAATATCTTATTGTATCAGTAGGGTATTTTATGCTGTGCAATACTTAATAACCTTATTTAGATAAGTGCAGCGAAAAGTCTATCTACCTACCTACCTATCTATGTTCCTCGATCTGCCATCGGCTGGCATCTCTTGTTCGGATGCCAGCTGATGGCAGATGAGGACCGTCCATCACTGATCAATACATCGGATTTTACGTCTCACAAATGCCGAAATAGCGAAGTGTTCACACTCTTTCATAGAATCCCACACATATCCATGAATTCATCTCTCCCGGCTTCCGGTCTAGTTTGATCAATCAATCAGCTGTATCACTAAACACAGACTTTTGAGCCCACCTTAATAATCTTGTTCTCTCGAGAAAACAACACAACACTGTGCTCTTCATAGAAATGACGAAGCAGCATGGTAATGGAGTATAAATACTTTCAACCCTGCTATTTCACTTTTTCAGTAAAAGTTTCAACATGGGAGAATTATGGATAAGTTATTATGAATAGCTGCTAGAATGTGCGTCCCTGATGCGAGGTTTACACTGCACTTGCGCAGGGTAGCCTAATCTCGGCCAGCTAAACCCTTCTCGATGAAATTAAATGAATGAATGAATGAATGAATGAATGAATGAATGAATGAATGAATGAATAAACAAATAAAAGTGAGCATTTTAAGTTCATTATTTTATTGACTCGTCCATCATGTAATATGACAGTACTTACCGATAAATTCCTGCGGCTATTTAGCAGTTTACAGAAGTTTGATTACAGAAGTTGTCGTCCACCAGGCTTTTATTTCCATAATATTTTTTTCATGCCCTGGGAACACTGTCTGCCAGAAAGAAGATAGCTTTTATATGCACCACTGCAGGGCGACGTTACACGTTTATATAGGCTTTTATTATGAAAGATTTACTCTGACTTCCGGGCCACCTGTTTAGGTATCACCGTCTTTTCGATTCTGAAGGGAAAATGAGAAAAGGAATTACCAAAATCCACAAACGGGCTGTTTTTTTTTTATTTGGTTTTCTCGTTTTTCGTTTTGTATTCTGGTAACAGAAAAGGAAAATCGGCTCCGTTTTTTCCGTTTTCCGTTTTTGATTTGTAAATGAAAAAACGGAAAAACGGAAGAAATTCCGTTTTTCCTTTTTTGATTTTAACCCAAAAAAACGAATTGCCTGAACGTACACGGACCTTTTTCCCAATGAGAGGCTGCTGTTTGCTAGCCTGGTACACCAGCCTGACTAACGCCATGTATGAGATACGCGGCAAGTCAGTCTGGGTTCCCTCCATTGGAGAATGATTCCACTCCGGTAAAAAATTGACCGGACCAATCACAGCGCAGTAGTAGAGTTATTAACAGATGAACGTTGAACTCCTCCGACATCTCCACCGCTGTTTTTGCTCTGTTTTGGTGCTTAACTAACAGCTTCCGGGTCATAGTCACATGACGTGCGACACAAACGCTTTCTCATATTAGTAGTTCAGCAATAAACAATGCTGACATGTAACAGAGTATTTATAATAATAAAACCAAACGTTCTATGTTAATATACACAAGAAAACTAGATTAAATAGAGAGGGGAAAACAATGTGTAAACGCTGACTTCCGGCGTTGCCATAGAAACGTAGCAACAGAGTGCCGAGCTACGCCAGCTACAGTCACTTCTGATTGGTTCTCTCCGGTTCACTTTCCTCCTGTTAGTCCCGCTTTTCGTCTCGCATTGGAAATCAGTCTCCAACGGAGGGAGCCCAGACTGACTTGCCGTGTATCTCATACATGGCGTTAGTCAGGCTGGTGTACAAGGCTAGCTGTTTGCTATGCCCGCCCCAGAGCGCTAGTGTGACACAAAAGCACGAACACAATACTTCCTCTTCCTGCAGAGCATACGAGAAATCAAAACCAAAACACAGCAGCAACATGGTGAATACCTTCACTGATAAACAGAGAAGAAAGTGTGTAAAGAAACCGTCCTGAAGTGCACACCAACATTCCAGAGCGAAAGCTGCGAAACACTTCGATGTTAACTCAAGACAAATCAGGTAATGGAAAAAGCAACAGAATAAACTGTCCGGAGCTGAGTCTATGCGGGGGGGAGTCAGCCAGGACTTGGAGACAGCGCTTATTGATTGGATTCATGACATCCGAGAGAAACACAACAGAGAGGTAATTGCACTGCCCTGTTTAAGTTTTTCATGCAGCATGAGCCCAGTACATTTTTTGGGGTTCAAAATGACCCAAAATGTTGATTTATTCATTGTGATCCGTTTGAAAAATAGAAATATAAGCCTCTCTTCTAATAAAAGCCCTCCTTCCAATAAAAGCCCGGTCCTCAGTGATCTGAAACAAATAAAAGCCCCGGTCACTATTAGAGGATTTACGGTATATTTGATTGCTTTCAGATTACTGACTTGTGTGTAATGTTCCACTAAAAGTGTCTTCTGTCTTTTTTATTTTTCTTTATTAGAATGAGGATGAGGCTGAATGACTCGGCAGATTTTGGAATGACTTGTTAAAGGAATGCCTTTGGAGGTACTCCTGGGTTGTGCAGTTCTGATCTCAGCTGATCCCAGGATTTATCTCTGGATTAAGATGTCTGAAGTTTCTCCAGGTATTTGTTGGAGAACGTCTCTGGTGTGCGGTTCGTCTGAGAACCCTAGCCTGAAACCCTGCCCCTAGATCGCGAATAGAGAGGAATGAACCTTCCGCTACCTCACCCGTTGGTTTCTGAAGAGCTAAAAGTGAAGCCAGGTGGGTGTTTCCCACCTTCGCCATCTTGCCGTGTCACGTGTATTTACTCCCGGAAAATACTAAAATGGGTACAGGCAAGGCCGCTCCAAGCCGCGGGGCAAAGGATTGACAGCTGACGTACTCTGGACTAAATACTAACCGAGCTAACTCAAAACTAACAGGAGCTAATGAAGACTAGCCCCCTAAGTGGCAGGTTAAAGGTAAGACACGCTTAGGGCCAATCCCAATTCCTATCTTAACCCGCAGTCTTAACCCTCAAGCTAAAACCCTCAATCTTAGTAGCTCTCAAAACCAAGTGTTAAGGGCTATTTTGTGACTTAGAAACGTGACACCCCTTAAATAAAAATATGTCTTGAAACTGTGGGGGGCAGTATTGAGCCAAAGCAGTATTCAGTCAGTCAATTCAGGAGAAGAAGGAGAAGAAGCTTTATTTACATTTATTTGCACTGTTAACCCGGTCTGTTTAATCATAAGCCACAAACGCAGCAACCATGGACATAATCAGCTGTCACCACATCCCACGGCTTGCTGAAAGGTAAACACCAGCTATAACGAAAGTTACGTAGGTAACTGTGGTTCTGTGAATTCCTAGATGGCTGCCAGTCAGATGGCGTTTTTAACATGGGAGTCTATGGGGATCTGTTGTTTTGCAGCCACCAATGAATGAAGGGAGAACTACAAAACATGACTTCTTCTGGGTAGCCTCATAGTTGGCCACTGGAGGTTGCCGCTTGGTATTTACCATCTGTTGTTGGCTCAATTTTTATGCTGTAGCGTTCCATAGTTATCTACATATTCCTTTATGTATTATTAGATGCTGAGACAGAAGAACCAGTTTGTTTAACTACCACACTTTTGGAGGGTAAGTGCTGTCATTTGAAGTGACGCAGAATAAATTAGTGCTATATCTAAAAAAAGTATTGACAAAGTACTGTGTATTGTGTTCATAAAGTTGTGTGTAATTGCCAATACATTGGGTGCTGTGAGGATCTGTATGCATGCAACAGAAATATCGTTTCACACTAAGAGAACCTTAAAGTGTTCTGTTTAAGTAATGGCAATTGAAACATTATACCATGTTAGGTCTTTTGTTAGAACACACTTAAACAAGGAAACTTTTTTGGGGGGGGGTTAAACTGCTGTGTGAAACCACACAATAAACTTCAAACAAACCATTGCTTTGTGCCTTTCTGTTGCTGGAATTATGTACACTCTTGCTAGTGTGGTAAACTAAACTTTACTTTGCTTCTGTTGTAAGTCATTTCAGATTCAGGTACCGACATTCCTTTTTCCAGACAAGATTTGAGTAGGAGCTGTAATTTACCTTGACATGTTTTGACTGTTCAAGGTAAATTGCAGCTCTTTCCAAAATCTCATCTGGTAAACAGAAGTTGGAATTTTGGAAAGGAGTGAAAATTAACAATAGAACTGAACTGTGCTAAGATTTCAGATGGTTTGTGTGGGGAAACCAATGAGCTGTGATCAAATGCTGGGCAAGTGCTTCTCTAATTGCAAGGACTCTTGTGTCTGCTTGGTCCTGAAGATGTTCCCGGGGCCGTTGAGCAATGTAGGATGTAATGCTGCAGGTGCTAGCTGCACTCGTTTTGCCTCACATATTTTATATAGAACACAACATGTGGTCACCACCACTGGCATGAAGCTATGGTCTATATCAGACTGCTTTGCCAGAACACGCCATCTTGCCTTCAGGTGGCCAAAGGTGTGCTCAACTTTCACCCGGATGGCACTTAGGTTTTGACTTGAAGTGTCTTGTGTAGCTGTTAGATTGGGACCTGAGAAGCCCTTCGTGACCCAGGGCAGTCGTGGATATGCTGGGTCACCAGCAAGGAGTAGTGGCACTTGGATCCCTTCTACATCCTTTGTTGCTTGGGGGCGTTTATCTGGATATCTGAGAACAGCACAAATATATGTATGATTTACATACACATACTAAATCTCAATCACACTATATAATTTAAGTAGTAACATTTCATATTACAAGCAGAAAGCTTTGTAATAACTGCATTAAATCTGTAAACTGTGATGCGTGTTTTTATTTTTTAAATGAACAATACAAGTGATAAATGCTCTATGCCTTACTGACATGTTAGTAGTTGAGTGGTTTTGACTTATTATGCAACATTTGACGACAAATTCACCACTTAGGTAAGATTAGGTGTTTTACCTAAACAGCTGTGATGTGGCAAACACAGCAGCATCATGAACGCATCCAGGAGATCCCACGCAGTTGTCCCTGATCATTAACTTGTCATCCACCACAACCTGCAGGACAACTGATGTCCATCCTTTCCTGTTGACGTAGTCATGATAGCCATCACTTGGTGCACAGACAGGTATGAGTCCCGTCAATTGATTCGTATACCTCGGGTATTTTGTGAGCCTCGTAATTGCGCTCTGCGCCCGTCATGGCTTGGCAAACCCCATACACACATCTGTGCACAGTGGTTTTGCTGACACCAAAGGCTTTACCCACGACCCTGTATTCAGAGTAAGTTGCTAGTTTGTATACGGCAATAGCTACTCGCTTCTGAGTAGGAGAGCCTCCCGAGGGCATGAAACATCTGGTGACACTAGAGGTTTAATAGCCTCACACAGCTCATTGAATGTGACCCGGGTCATCCTGAAATTTGTGATCCATAACTCGCCTGTGAATTCACCGGTGAAAATCGTCTCCCAGAAATCCTTGATTCGTGTCCGCTCCCAAACGTAAAGTCGTTACCTCTGAATTGTGATCCGCCGCTTTCGTCTTACATTAAGGACAGCAGCAACAGCAGAGGCAGCAGCTGTAAAAGCTGCTCCAAGATGCAACATGTTTTGTATCTCCATCCTCCTCACGGTGCAGTCTCGCGAGATGAGATTTTACGTGATTATCACAGCTTATGCGCTCAACACCACTGAATGGAAACACCTGCATATCGCCATTGTACTTTTTTCGAAATTTAGGAAATATCGCTTTTATTTTTCGAAAAAATGTCATGGAAACCCAGCTATCGACAGAAAAGATCCGATGTAAGGGCATCTTATTTCCAAAACAACCTCGCCATGACAGGTGCACGTGAGTATGCCATCTGCACTAGCGGCCAGCCAAGGCTTGTCCTGTGATATCCGCATTGCAATATTTGTAATTTCCACATTCTGGTGTATATGGGTTAGTGTGGTTTGTAAATCATCAAATGTCACCTTTTCAAACTTGGAGTCATTATACAGCAGAAAACTTGAAGGGGTCTTTCACTGATGTGATCTGCCATATAAGGAAAAGGGATGGATGTTCAGTATTAGTGTGGAGAACATCATAAGCCGTTGATGATGTAATCCTTCCAGCCCAATGCCTGTTCCAGACCAAGTTCTGATTCTGCTGAGTAGTAATTTTTTGCAGATGATCTATCTGCACCAGAGTGACATGCAAGTTTTGTTGTAGATTGTCACACATTGCAGACAATTAATGGGATGGCAGATTTGCATTTGGCTTATCATAGAAGTCATGCAAAGGCTGAAGGAAAGTGGAATGATGGGCTACATCTGGTACCTTAAAATTCCAACAAGTCTCAGAGTAGGTGTGTGGCATGATGGGTAATGTATCCACTTCTGTACAGATTGGCTGCACGAACTGCTGCGTGGTATCCTCATCCACAGGCTTCAAGTCTGCAGTTTCCTTATGCGTGGACAGATATCAGCTCTGGACCTTGCTTCATCTCGGTAAAACTAGATGTCTGCAACTGCCGCTGGTTTGATGTCTTTCACAAAGCAGGCCTGCTTTGTGTGCCCGTTGCTACAGCTGCCTCGATCTTAAAGAGCAAAGGACTAACATGTGAACACGACTCACCCAATCTAAAACAAGAAAAAAAAAGAACACGGTTAATGTCATAAAACATACAATCAACAAACTTTCAATTAGGACCAGTGAAAATAGGCTGTGGGCCAGTACAGTAAGACATAATTACGTAGGAAACATAACAATACCAGCTTAAAGGGACATGAGGCAAGATTAGGAGACAAAACTCGCGACTGCCGCAACTTGCACTTCAGGTAACTGCAGCCACGAGCCAAGCCGCACACAGCCTGTTCAAGGCAACAGAGGGAAACGTGGGTGGAAACGTTGTATTTGGTATTTAGCACTTCATCACCCTTTAGGTGGGTGATGAAGCGCATAAAACTAACACTTAACACTTAAAACTAGTCTGGTAATGCTGATTTTCAGTGTTGCTGCGTTCTCATTTGGACAGAAAGGAACTTAAAACAAGAACAACTAACCAGGTATTGAAAAACTGGTTGCAAAGAAGTGCATGTGATTGTCCGAATCAGTGGTTCAGGTGATAAAGTAGGTTGTCTAGTACTCGGGGGATTATGAGTTCAAGTCCCACATTGTACGAACCAATCTGACCCTTGGTGAAAGCCTTCACCAGCTCCATTCAGGTACAGAACATGCATGTTTGGATGTTGGATAGATATGGACAGTTGGACAACCCAACCACTGCCATCTTTGTGGTGTATCTATGCCTGGCTTCATAGCTAAGCGTCTCTGCGAAGCCATAGGACAAGAGGCATAGAAAGAAGTTTACAAACGATTTTGCCCGCGTCTCGCCTCTGTGTTTTCACTGTAGCAACATGGCGACCACAAGTGCATCAGCATGCTCCCCCTAATGCCGTTTACAGCAAAACACTTGTTCTTTAAGGTCATTCATGCAGTCCTCTGTAAGCCTATTTTGAATTAAATGTATTAATTAATATTAGATTATTATGGGCTACTGGTCAAAACATAAGATGCCATGTTACCATGTCTCTATTTCAGCACAGGGGGTGGGGGTGAGTGGGGTCACTGGCCTTCATTCTAACACCCCCAAATGACAAGTTGGCCTTGAAAGTTTAGCCCTTTGAGATCCCACAATGTACGATGTCATTATTTTTATTATTTTGACTTCACAATATAAACACCAGAACCAATTCATCATCATAGACTTTTTGTCTGTGATGATGATTAATTAAGGTAATTTACAAGTGTAACGCAAAAAAACAAATGAAACGCCTATCTTGAATTTAACTCGAATACAAATACTTTCCCCACCCCTCAACAAATATCAGCTATTTTGCACACCCCAAAATGTGTGTGCATGTATGTATATATATGTATGAATATGTATGTGAATGTATATATATATACACAGTAGTAAATGAAAAATAAATCGTATGACGGCCTCAGTAGCTGGATCTGTAAAATCCCTGTTCAACGGCTGAAGTCAACCGTTCTCTGGAAAAAGGGATGTGTGCACTGCTCGATATGGAACTGAATACTTCCACTAATGATCACTGTGCTTTCAGGAGGGCTGTCACTACACCTGTCTGCATTCTTTGAATCAGACTTTGTGACAGTAATTGGAAGGTTTCGGGAGAATGTGGTCCATCTTCGTGCAGAGCATGCTTCTTTTCCGATGGTGAACAGGAAATTCTTTGGTGTTTGATTCTGAAGTTTTCTTCCAGGACCACCTTCATTCCCTTTTTTCCCCCCCAGATTGTTGATGCGGTTGTTCCAACACCATTATCTCCTGTCAGCCACTGCAGCAGCCTGTCAGGCAGATATCGTAAACAGGAGCCTCTCACTACAGGGTTCATGCAGCCTGACAGCACTGGCAAGATTATAAACACTCTCTTCTGGGTCATTTAGTCCAAATCACAACAATTCATGATGTGATGAGACACCCAGGAGAGTAAAATGACTTATTGTCATATAAGGCTTCCAGCTAAATAGAAAAAGAAAACAAAAAACAGAGAAAATTTTGTTAGACGTCAGCATTAGAAGATTAAATTAATGCTTCTTTTTCGTTTTGTTTGGAAAAAAATAGTTGCCGTTCGGCCAAACTAAGACATGGTTTGATGTTCACTGTACTGTAAAACAAGTAAAAAACAATGGTACAACCCGCAACCCAAAAACCCTGGGGCGATGGTAAAATCTAAACAGAATGTCATAATTTGAACTTCTAAATAACACATCTTTGATTCCCAGTGGAACATAAACAACAGATCAGAAACTGAAACTCATGGAAAATGAGCTGAATGTGAATCTGTCACGTCTGTAGAAAGCTCCGCATCCCTGTTACCACGGTCCCTATTCTGATCCCTGAATACATTTTACAGCTTTTTATTAACCAGCTGGTCAATGTTATATTGTTATCAGCTGCAGTCAGCTTCTCTCTGCAGTTGCTCAGAATCCTGCAGCAGATCGGGTAAAAATGCCATAGATTACATCTCACAGGTGCAGGTGGGTCGTCGGTAAGAATGCTGGATTTTGTTTCATTTTTTGTGGACGAAAAGTGTTTTACAATCTCCAAGTCCAAAGCGTCTCCTTCTCCATGTTTCAATGCTCCAGTGTTGGCCTGATGACCCCAACCCCAACTGCTGACACAAGCTACGTGAACCAGTACTTCACTCTGGCCTCAGTTGGTTACATGCTGGCATTCTGACATACTGTCATTTGGACATACAGCCGTGGGAAAAAGTGTTTGCTCTTTCCGGATTTCTTACTTTTTTGCATGTTTGTCACACTTAAATGTTTCAGATCATCAAACAAATTTAAATATTAGACAAAGATAACACAAGTAGACAGAAAATGCAGTTTTTGAATGAAGATTTTTATTGGGGGGGGGGGGGGGGGGATCCAAACCATGGGCCTGTGTGAAAAAGTAATTGCCCCCTAAACCTAATAACTGGTTGTTCCACCTTAGCAGCAACAACTGCATCAAGCGTTTGTGATAACTGGCAGTGAGTCTCCTACAGCGCTGTGGAGGAATTTTGTTCCACTCATCTTTGCAGAATTGTTGTGATTCAGCCACATTGGAGGCTTTTCCAGCATGAACCGCCTTTTTAAGGTCATGCCACAGCATCTCAATGGGATTCAGGAGGGGACTTTGACTAGGCCACTCCAAAGTCTTCATGTTGTTGTTCTTAAGCCATTCAGAGGTGGACTTGCTGGTGTGTTCTGGATCATTGTTCTGCTGCAGAACCCAAGTGCTTCAGCTTGAGGTCACCAACAGATGGCCGGACATTCTCCTTCAGGATTTTTTGGTAGACAGCAGAATTCATGGTTCCATTTACCACAGCAAGTCTTCCAGGTCCTGAAGCAGCAAAACAGCCCCAGACCATCACACTACCACCACCATATTTTACTGTTGCTATGATGTTCCTTTTCTGAAATGCCGTGTTACTTTTACTCCAGATGTAATGGGACCTTCACCTTCCAAAAAGTTCAACTTTTATCTCGTCAGTCCACAGAGTATTTTCCCAGAAGTCTTGGGGATCATCAAGATGCTTTCTGGCATCCTGAGATGAGCCTTTATGTCCTTTTTGCTCAGCAGTGGTTTTGGTCTTGGAACTCTGCCATGCAGCCATTTTTGCCCCCCAGTCTCTTTCTGATGGGGGAGCCATGAACACTGACCTTAATTGAGACAAGTGAGGCCTGCAGTTCTTGGATGTTGTTCTGGGGTCTTTTGTGATCTCTTGGATGAGTCGTCGCTGTGCTCTTGGGGTCATTTTGGTCGGTCGGCCCCCTCCTGGGAAGGTTCACCACTGTTCCATGTTTTCACCATTTGTGGATAATGGTTCTCACTGTGGGCCTCTGAGTCCCAAAGCTTTAGAAATGGCTTTGGGAACCTTTTACAGACTGATAGATCTCAATTACTTTGTTTCTCATTTGTTCCTGAATATTTTTTGGATCGCAACATGATGTCTAGCTTTTGAGGATCTTTTTGGTCTACTAAACTTCATCAGGCAGGTCCTGTTTAAGTGATGTCTTGATTGAGAACAGGTGTGGTAGTAATCCAGCCTGCTGTGGCTAGAGAAATTGAACTTGGCTTTCCAAAGATATGATAAACCACAGTTAATTTATGTTCTAACAGTGGGGGCAATCACTTTTTCACGCAGGGCCATGGAGGTTTGGATTCCTTCTCCCCTCACTAATAAAAATCTTCATTCAAAAACTGCATTTTCTGTTTATTTGAGTTATCTTTGACTCACATTAAAATTTGTTTGATGATCTGAAACATTTAAGTGTGACAAACATGCAAAAAAGTAAAAAAATAAAGGGGCAAGCACTTTTTCACACAACTGTACCACCATTGAGACATACCAGCATTCTGAAATCCCGCTATTCCAACACACAAACGTCCCACCATTCCAACAAGGCTTTCCAGGAAAGGAAATGTGTGTTAGTGAGAGTCACTGACTCTGCGCTGTCCGATGCTGAACTGCAACAGTGATGAAGAGTCCCTGATTAGGCGTTTTGCTTCTGCAAATGTATAAATATTTGCTGCCACAACACAATTTGGTAAATGCAAAAGAATGAAATACAGTTTCCCAAAACCCACCTAATATGAAACTGCAGTGTGCTTGCACACAAACAGACAAGAGGATACCAGACGGATACAATGACTGCAAATAGTTAAATTACTGAAATAAACTGTAAAAAAAAAAAAAAAGCTACAAGATTTAGAAATACGCCTAATCAGGCTAACAGTAGTCAACTGTGGGCTTCAATCTTCTCCTGTTGCTTTTTAAATTATGTTGAGAGCGAGCGCTGGTGATTTCTTTGTGTGTTCATAAAAGTTTAGCTTCTGAAATTATATTTTCAAACAGTTCTGATGGAGCTCGGTGTTTATCTGGATTTATCTGGGTTCATTCCGAATTATTTCACTGGAGGTAAAAGATTATAATATTCATAACAGCGGGTTTGTGGACATGCATATTGTAAATGCACACAAGGATAGCTTACGAACCTTCCCCTGCTGTACAACATGGAGGAGACTGGACATCATTCACGTTTTGGCTGGAATTAGTCAGTGACTTCAGATGTCACCTGCAGCGCTGTCATTGATATCTGTAACTGCAGTTATTAATGTTACATATGATGCCAGTGTGCACGAAGACGCACGACTCTGTGGAGACGCCGCTCCAGCTGCTGCTGTGACAGTGACTGACTGTATTTCTGCTTCAGTCAGTGATCCCTGAGATTCATACATGAATCTAACATGTTTCAGACTAGCCCGAGTTAAATTAAAGCAACCTTTACCGATCTTGCATTTCAGAAAGCACAAATTAAACCCAGCCCAACTACACTACTATAACCCCCCCCTTCCTCCCCCCACCCCCTCAACACAGACACAACAGAATGAAAAACAAAAGACCTGACAAATTCTGGACACCCCCCCAAGTACACCCCACGGTTGATTTATTTATTATTTATTTATAGATAGAATAAATTATTTTTTTTTATTGATGATTGGTCTGTCTTTTTTTTATTTTAACTACCCCCTCCCTCATACCCACCTACCCTGCTAGAAAAATAGTGTAAGAATGCAACACCGGTAAGGGTTGCTTTAATACATGGAGGCATATTAGATTTCCCATTTCAGGAGATTTTGATAACAGATTATTAAGTTGGTTTGTGAGGTTGTGGAGTCCATCTGCTGTAAAAGCACGTAAAAATCCAAATGCACGGGAAGGCAGGAGGCTTTTAAGGAATTGTCGGAATGGTGTATGTTTTTTATTTTCTTTTAAGTACCGTCATTCTGACCATAGAATGAAAAAATTGTCGGACTGATGAGACATTTGACAGAAATTTAAGTGTTGCCATTTCGACAATTGGGGACCCATGTCGGAGTGGAGGAATGTCGGAATGGCGATGGCCTCCCCAAGGGGTTGATCCCTTTCTTGAACCAGTTTTAGAGCCAGGAGCCAGTAATTAGTCTGGCTCTGGCTCCAAACCAGTACTGGAACCAGCTCAGTGGAAAAGGGCACAGAGAGAGATGGGAAGCCAGATTTATATAACAAATGTGTCATGAAAATGTGGCAAAGTAAGTGAATTTAAAGTGTCCTAATATTCCGACTTTGGCCTTTATTTACTTGATTTGCTTGGAGTGGATTTGTTTTTAGCTGTTCTTTTAGAGTTATGATTGAAATATTAAACATTACTATGTTTCAATGACAAAAAAGCACAAAAATAAGGCTTTTGTGACAAGACTTCAATAAAGAATTGCTTACAAACCCCCAAACCACTCATAACTGCTAAATTTGTTATACTACATGATGAACCATTTGGGAGCTGAAAGAACTGACCCTTCGAGGGGAACATAGTCTAAGGAGCTGAACCTTTGAAAGAAGCTGAACTTCCCATTACCACACATTCCACCACCTTCCCATGTATGAGAAGAGCATGCCCTGTCTTTCATATATATATTTTATATATATATATATATATATATATATATATATATATATATATATATGTGTGTGTGTGTGTCTGTGTGTGTGTGTATATACTGTCATGATCCCCAAGGGGAAATTACTGTAGGGCTCTGCACTTTACCGATCCCCCTCTCCAGGTCCTCCCCGGTCTTCTTCCCACCTCCTTGGTTTTGCTGTTGTTCATGATGAGGTTGTTAAAGGAAAACTTTCTTTTTTTTTCAACCTGGACCATATTTCTAGGAGTTTATACATAGATTTATTCACTGGTAAAATTTCTGTATTACTTTGACTCCTTCAGAAGTTATTACGTTGGGTCGCCCTTCTTGCTCCATTTTACATTCTTAAATCAAATTTAGCTACATTTATCTGCAATGAAAAGTGCTGCACAAATAAGGTCTGATTGCTCTTTAGTAGCCATCTGAAGGACTTCAGTTATTTGTGTTGGGTGACCAAGATTGTATTTTGGTGGACACATTCCGCCTAATTTTTCATTGCATACAGCGGGGAAAAAAAGAATTGAACATGTTAACATTTTTCTCAGAAAATATATTTCTAGCAGAGCTATTGACATGAAGGGAATATCCCCCGCCAGAAATCTCCGCAGAAAAACCCCAAAACCAAACTTTTTAATAAAACAATAACAGACAATCCGAGGCCAAAAATATAAATTTTTTTCCCGGAAACCCACCCACCCCACCACAAACCAAACAAAAAAACCCCAAAACAAAAAAAACATTTTTTTCAAAAAAACACCCCCCTTATAACAAACCCTTAATTAAAAAAATAAAAACCCCCCCGAAACATATAAAAACTTTTAGCGCCACGATATAAACACTGAAAAACAACCATCCAACCCCCTTGGACCCCATCCAAAAAAGAGGAAAACCCCCCCATTTTTTTTTTTTTTTAAACAAAATTTAACGTAAAATGTAGAAATATATATGTGAAGACGGGTGCCCCCCGCACAAAACATTATTATAATTCCCCACCACGAACACTCCCCTCCATCACCATCTAAATAAAATCTAAATTATTCCCAATTAAACAGAATAACAAACCAGAAACGGTCGAACATGCCCGAAAAAGAAGTGCAAAAGCCGGCAACTCCGGAAGCGTGATAATCCCCTATTTTCACCAGATGTCTGCAACAACCCAAGTAATGCACAAATCCTAACATTTACAGTATGACCAGAGAATAGGTTATTTGTGTAATATAGTGAAATAACACAGGGAATAAGTATTGAACACACTTACTGAAATTTATTTCATACTTAGTGCAAAAACCTTTGTTGGTGATTCCAGCCTCCAGACGCCTCCTGTATGGAGAAACCAGTGGAATACGTTGTTCAGGTGTGATTTTGGTCCATTCTTCCACTCAAACTGCTTTCACATCTTCAAGCTTCTGGGTCTCTTCTGTGAACTCAGATCTTCAGTTTTTTCCAAAGATTTTCAATTGGATTCAGTTAACTGGGCCGTTCAAGCAGCTTTATTTTCCTCTTCTTAAACCAGGTGAGTGTTTCTTGGCTGTGTGTTGGGATGGTCGTCTTGCTGAAAGATCCAGCCTCTTTTCATCTTCAGCAGCTGCAGATGCAGCAGATTCTGATCCAGAATGTCTCTCTACTTTTGTCCATTCATTCTTCCTTCAATGATATGAAGTCTGCCAGTACCACATGCTGAAAAACAGTCCCCACCATGATGTTCCCACCTCCAAACTTCACTGTTGCTATGGTGTTTTTGGTGCCATTTCTCCTCTAAACATGTTGTGTCTTATGACATCCGAAGAGTTCAGTTCTGGTCTCATCTGACCAGACTATGTTTCCCAGAATGTCATGGGTTTGTCCAGATGTTGTGTTGCAAACTTCAAACCAGCATCAACCTGCTTTTTCTTCAGAAATGGAGTCTTGCGTGGTGTGCGTGCATGAAGGCCATGGCGGCTGAGTGCATTCCTTCTTGTTTTCTCTGAAACAACTGTAGCTGCTGGTTCCAGGTCTTTCTGAAGCTCTCCATGAGTGTAGTCCCTGGGCTGTTGGAGAACCTTTCTGATTATTGTTCTGACTCTTCTGTCTGAAATCTTGTGAGGAGCATCTGGCCGTGGCCGCTTTATGACCATGCCGTGTTCTTTCCACTTCCCGGATGATGGTCCCAATGGTGCTCACTGGAACTTTCAGAAGTTTACAAATGCACTGGAACCAATGGATTCAGCGTGTTTTGCAATAATAAGGTTGCGTAGGTCTTTAGACAGCTCTTTGCTTTTACCCATCATGCAATGCTTCTTGTCTGACACCTTGGTGATGAAAAACCTTTTTAAAAGGCATCAATCAGGACTAAACCAGCTGATATTACTTTGCACTGATAGAAGACAGGATTACTTTCTAAATACTGACAGACTCCAGCTGCTTTCTTGGCTTTCAGATCTTTTTTTGTCCTCCATTTCTTCATGTGTTCAATACTTATTCCTTGTGTCATTTCACTTTATTACACATAACTTCACTTATGGACCTAAATGATAGGATTTCTTTGTATGTGTGCATTACTTGGGTTGTTGCCGACATCTGGTGAAAATTTCATGTCAATAGCTCTACTAGAAATATATTTTCTGAGAAAAATGTTGATGTGTTCAATATTTTTTCCCCCACTGTATATTCAAAGTCCAAAACTAAGTCTTTGCTACTTGCACTACAAATACACAACAAAGTAAGAAAAGACACTAATAATTTGATCCTTGCCAACATGTTTCATCCTAATCTGAGATGTGAACTTAATTAGAATAGATTTGAAGTGAAGTATCACAATATAAACCAAAATATATTTTTTTAAAGGTGGCCCTTAAGAAATCAGGATAATTAATTTTTGGATGGATTGAAGTTACATTTCCTGACCTGTGAAGGACATAAACTCAATTCAGCATGTGCCTGACAACACTAGATGCCATTAAGGCCATGCTGGGATTCAGTGTCCCACTCTGACTGTCAGCCTGAGGGGTTAAACTGTCCTACGACCTCAACTATCTCTTTCTATCCCCCCGTCTCGCCAGCTGAATCATTCCATTAAGATCCCAGCATGTAAGGAGAGGAGTAGAGCCAATGGGTTCAAGGCTACCACATATCCTCCATGACAACCAGTGATCAATGACGAATGACGGCTCGCTCTAATGAAACCAGGCAAAGGGATTAAAAACAACCCTCCATAACTTGCCATGCTGTTAATACATTCCCCACCCCGTCCTCTTTCAAAAAATCTCTCTATCCTCTTCCACTGCCTTACTTTCCAGTTTGGACTGTTTCATTTCGTTAAAGGGACTAGAGGCAGGACTTGTGAAAGAATAAACATGCAAGTCCAGTTCTTTTATGCTAATGGTGATGAAGCGCTAAAAACCAAAAAGAACGAGCCCACCCACGTCTCTCTCCATTGTCTTGAACAGGCTGTGTTGCATAATGAGCTGCGATTCGGTGGCCGAATTTCCCACACAGTCCTACGGATGTGACGTCAATTGACGCTTCATACGCGTCGCCGACAGTTTTGATACAGGAAGGAGACGGTCGCTGTAAATTCAAACACTGTAAAGGATAGTTGTTTTTTTTTTCCAAAACCCTACGTGTGTGTGTGGAGGTAGAACAGGGGGGGGGGAGGTCTTGGGAAAGGAGACCAGGGGGGTATGAATTCCCCTGGAAGATGAGCCGTTACCGGCATTAGGTACCCCTGCCTCCCGGAGCTAATCACAGGGGACCAGAGGGAGTGGAATTCATCTAACTGGTTCTTAGAGGAGGCAGACATCGTCTCAATACTGATATGGTCTACTAAGAAATTCCTAAACTGGCTAATGCTCAGATTATTTTTGGATTTCCAGTTTACCAAGATAGTTTTCTTTGCAATACATAATACAGTAAGTATC
Organism: Atherinomorus stipes; assembly: GCA_023101725.1. NCBI lineage: Eukaryota > Metazoa > Chordata > Actinopteri > Atheriniformes > Atherinidae > Atherinomorus > Atherinomorus stipes. The sequence goes on along the minus strand of JALJCO010006419.1, from coordinate 2,930 downwards.
ATATGTATGCATACTTGGTTACCATGTTGATCCCATCCAAGTCCCCCAGTGAACACAGTGTGGGGCTTGCAGGAAAGTTACACCTGAGCCACGTTGACAGGTCATCCAACCTGATCTCACAAAAATACGTGAAATGAGCACGAACGGTTTTACTCACATACGTGTCCCCGACACGTAACTGCTTGAAATTACGTGTCACTGACACGTAAAGCTGCGCAAGTTAAGTCAATGGGGATGCTTTTCGTGTCCCCAGACACGAATTTTTCAGCTTCAAATTACGTGCTGATGACACGTAAAACTGTGCAACGTAAAATCAACAAGTCCTCCAAAAATCACACCCATATTAGGTCGTTTGTGCACAAAAATACGGACTATATGAAACGTTTTCAACATCCACTCATTTTATATATGCAATCCACAGTTTTTCTCATTTTGACGGAGCCTAAATCCTTTTAGGTTTTGGCTTTATGCTGCCTGGAGAAACCTGAGAATACGAATCTCCACAACTTCTGCATGACAGACACCTGCTCTGTGTCCTACTCTATACTTCGAGAGCTGCTGTCATGCAACTTGGCTCATGATGTTTGCAAAGCTGAATTGAGATGATGCTGCAGAATGAATGCCTGTAACAGTTGCAGTCATGCAGACTGCTGTCATGCAACTGTTACAGGCATTTATTCCGCAGCATCATCTCAATTATTTCATGCGCTGTCATTCAGCTTGCAAACATCATGAGCCAAGTTGCATGACAGCAGCTCTCGAAGTATAGAGTAGGACACAGAGCAGGTGTCTGTCATGCAGAAGGGGAGATCGAATCCAGGTTTCCTCCAGGCAGCATAAAGCAAAAAACCTAAAAGGATTTAGGCTCTGTCAAAATGAGAAAAACTGTGGATTGCATATATAAAATGAGTGGATGTTGAAAACGTAATATAGTCCGTATTTTTGTGCACAAACGACCTAATATGGGTGTTTTTTTTGGAGGACTTTGTTGATTTTACGTTGCACAGTTTTACGTGTCATCAGCACGTAATTTGAAGCTGAAAAATTCGTGTCTGGGGACACGAAAAGCATCCCCATTGACTTCAACACTGCGCAGCTTTACGTGTCAGTGACACGTAATTTGAAGCAGTTACGTGTCGGGGACACGTATGAGTAAAACCGTTCGTGCTCATTTCACGTATTTTTTGTGAGATCAGGTTGGGCTCATCACATACCTGAAGCCAAACCTCTGACAGGTGGACAAGACCACAAGGGGTGAAGATAATTGTCTGTTGTATTCTCATTGCAGTGCAAACAAATATTTGAAGGTGACAGACCCATCTTGAACATCCTCTGTCCTGTGTAATGTACTTGTGTAAAACCTTGAATTGTATCAGTTGCATATTTGAGTTTTTAGTCATTAGGAACGTGTTTAAACAAATCTGTGTCCATGTGTTTTGGTTAAGTGGTTCTGGACAAGTCAGCCTCCCACTTCGAAGTTGGAAGGGAAATTGAATCATCCAGTTTTAATAATAATCTATATATTTTCGATAACTCGATTTTCGAGTTTGGGGATAGAGAGATTCAGGAATTCTGCTACCCTGACCGGAGTCTGCAGGTTCAGTTGGTTAGAGGTATATTTTTTGCTTAATATAGATTTAAGTTGATGGTATTCTAAGAATTTAGTACTACTGATCCCGTATTGTAAGGTAAGGCTGGATTAAAGACGAAATTTCAATTAAATATCAAATAAGTTACAATTGTGTTTAGGGCTGCAACGATTACTCGAGTAATTCGAGTAACTCGATTCATAAAATTGCTCGAGGCAAAATAACTGCCTCGAGGATTCGTTAAATTCACTCTTGGCATTTTGCGCATCCGCCCGGATGGTTTTTCTGTTGCACAACGTTAACGCAACGGACGTTCCGCCCGGACTGGTATTTCTGTTGAACATAACAGCTTATGGTGATAACGTAACTAAAGTGGAGGGAGGAAAAACTGTATGGGACCCTACAAACTGGACCGAAAGAGAGAGGAAACACAGTACTCTCTCCGCGGTTTGGTACGCACGTGATCCATGACGTAGAAATAATATAAGTCCTTTATTTATTTGTATAATCGGTGGATTTGGCTGCGCCTGGTCAGTAAAGGCAGTTCAGAGCGGGTCCGTCTGCTCTGCGCTCCGTGTGCAGCGCGGCCTCCGAAACTTAACAAGACCGTTTTAATCGATGGTTTAGTCGCCATCGGGGACCTGCGGCTCGAGCCAGAAGCACGCTGTCACAGCTCTTCTGTAAATATGGGAGTCGAGTCTGTTTGTGACAGAGCAGCTTCCAGAAGGAAGGAAATCAGACGTAGAAGTAGCAGAAAGCATCCGGTGACTTTCAATATAAAAGCCTCTTCAAGTTTACAGTCGCTGAACTACATCAAACGTTACATTACCAGTGATACCAGGTTAAAAGTCTATCAGAGGGTCTCAGCAGTTTTTTTTTTTTAAATTTTCATAACAATAAATAAATGATTTTTTAAAACTGCTGGGAGTCGGCTCAGCAGGTGCTGATCATCCTTTCTTGTTAATACATTTATACTGCAAGTGTTGTGGACTTGAATATGCATTTAGGTCCTCTATTGAACCGCCAATTGTTTCCATTTCAGTAAAGCAGAATTAAATGTGCAGATGTGGAAGCAACAATTAAGTTTTTGGCTGAGAAGCGGGGGCATCAGTGCTGTATTCAGGGAAAACTCAGCACTGTAGAACTCTGAAAGCTAGAAATTCTAGCTCTTACAATCAATTTAAGTTGTGAAACTTAAAAAACTTGCAAAATGTCCAAATTTATCCGATTACTCGATTAATCGTCAGAAGAATCGCTAGATTACCTCGATTACAAAAATAATCGATAGTTGCAGCCCTAAATTGTTTTACCCCTTTATCCTTCCAATGCACAAAATTAATC
>JALJCO010006418.1:0-106615 GCA_023101725.1 Atherinomorus stipes | reverse complement strand
TGTGAAAAGACGCATCCCATGGACATGGAAAAGATGTTTAAGAAAGATCAAATGCTTAGCATCAAAGTAGAAAAAACATCTTAAGATGCTGCAGAAAAAACTTCAAACTGGGTAAATAAAGATCTAATATATTATAAAAAGCTGGAAGGGCAATGGAGAATAAATATGTTAAAGGAAGAAAGGTGATCAAGGAAAAAAAGTCTGAAAGATGATGATGATCTTAAATATTAATTGAAATCAGATGGTTAAAAAAAAAACAACAGTAGAAATCAGAGCGATGTTTAATAGTCAAAGTAAGAACATTTCCACATGAACAATGTGAAGGAAACTCAAGGGATTGGGACTGAACAGCTGTGTAGCCACAAGAAACCCACTCATCAGCGACGATAATCAGGAAAAACAAGGCTTCAGGTTCACAGGGAACATAAAGACCGGACTCTGCAGCCATGGAAGTAGGTCATGTGATCTGGATGAGTCCAGATTTTTTTCTGTTCCAGGGTGACGGGAGCATCAGTGTAACAAGAGAGGAGGATGAAGCGATGCAGTTGTCATTCCTAGTGTCTAATGTACAAGCCTGCAGGGTCAGTCTCTAGGTCTGGTCTAGGTTCAGGTCTGGGTTCAAGTCTGGGTTCAGCAACATTGTGTGCTGAAAGAATGAGGTCAGCTGACTACCTGATTATGGGGAGCCGGAGTTACGCCCACCTACTTCCAGCCCTTAGGACCTTAGAAATGGAAATATGACTGGGGAGTCAATGGGGAGAAAATAATGATCTTCTGGTTCCAGCTGTTCTCTGTCCTGGATTCCTGAATGTTGGTAGTGGATTTAAATGAAAAAAAATTTTTCAAAAGAAAAATAAAATACTGCGAAAATTTCAGATTATTTCAGGTTTTGCTTGGAGCTGCTCTGTGGACTACAACTCTAGGTGTGGGAAAGATGGGTCACCAGCTGCACGTACTAGCATATGATTTTACTCCAGCACATCACAGGTTTTCTTCCAAACACAAGAAAAGAGCATGGACAGAGCTGAAAACCATTATAAGTCAGGATATTTCTAGTTTTTCCATATAAATATAAATAAATAATCTAAAAATCTTTGCAGTATTTTATTTTTTCTTTGCACTAGAAAATTATTCAAATCCACAAACAATTTCTGGAATCCAGGACAGGAATCGACTGGGACCAGAAGATAATTACTTGCACCTCATTGGTGCTTTCAGACTGTAGGAACCTTCTGGAGTTCCTAGAACCTTTTCAGGAACCGGGCCATTTTTTTTGCGCATTCGGACATGTAGGAACTAGGGACCTCTGACCTCCAGTTCCTTGAACCTTTTAGCTCCTACTCAGAGGCAGGGTCTGTCGGGGTTCCATAGGAACTGAAATACGTAGATGTTTGGTGATTGGAACTGGCAAGCCCCGCCCCTTGCGTGATCTTCGCTTCTTCGCCTCGCCATATTTAAAAAGTCTCACAGCTGTTTACCTGTTTACCGAGATCATAATAACAACAAGAACTATTACAATGAAGTGTACCAATTCATTATCAAATCCATCACAATGGTGCATGTCCCAAATCCAAAACTATTTTCAAATGTCCAAAAGCAATTATTTTCATACTAATTTAATGACCCAAATACAGCTGCAAAGTGTGGCAGTAGAATCTGCGGCTGCCGCCCGGATACCAAAGTGTCCGGGTGCAGTTCAACAAAAAGGTTAAAAATGGAAAAGGAGGGAAAGCTGGTAAGTTAGCTTTTATAATAGCTTTGAATAAAAGAGATGGAAAAGCCAAATAAAGTTGCAAATTGTGTCAGTACAACCTTTAGCAGATGAACGCCGGTCCGTCCACTGAAGTGTCCGGGGGTACTTCAACAAAAGGTAAACAAGATGTTAGTAGGGCAGCTTTCTAACAGGGGGGCTGTTCTGTTACATGATACAAATGACCGTGATGATGGAAAGCTGGTAAGTTAGCTTTTATAATAACTTTGAATAAAAAAGATGAGAAACCTCAGTTTTGTATCAGATCTGCTGGGGCATAAATTTGTCTCTGTCGCAGACGATTGCGTCACACATGGTCCCTATCAAGGTCCTCCCTTATGTGTGAATGCAAACTGGTGGGGAGGGGAAGTTCTTTAAACTCCAGACAGGGAGTTATAGGAACTGCGTTCCTAGAACCTCTCTGTCCGAATGCGCCTATAGACTACCACTCGTATTTTTCTATTTCTAAGGTCCCATGGGGCTCACCAGAAGGGGCGTGACTCCAACTCCCCATACTGGATGAGCAGGTTGATCTATCTCCCGTGATGGCATGGCATCAGGATTCATGGGGCTTAGATTGTGAGAGACTGGTTCAGGGAACATGAGACGACATTTTCACACATGGATTGGCCTCCACACAGTCCAGACCTGAACCCATTGAGAATCTTTGTGCATTGGTTGGAGTCTCCATCATCAATTCAAGATCTTGTAGAAAAAATTATGCAACACTGGATGGAAATATATCTAGTGACATTGCAGAAGCTTATTGAAACATGACACAGAGACTGGAATCGAAGCTAAAGGTGGTCCAAAGAAACATTGGACCAGGGGTGCCCAAGTCCAGCTACTATCCTACACATATTGGTTGCATCCCTTCTGCAACACACCTGAATCTAATGAATGGCTCGTTACCAGCCTCTGCAGAGCTGAATGACGTGCATGAAGGGATTAACCAGGAGTGTTGGGTAGCATACGCTCAAAACTTTAGCACCGCTGTATTATAGGCATGCAACGATATAAAAATTTCATGTCACGGTTATTGTGACCAAAATTATCAAGATTATCGATATTATGGCGAAATTGGTGAAATCTGCTCAAAATGTTCAAAACGTTCTTATACACACACTAAAATCTTTTCACCAAGTTTCAATGAAAATAAAAAAGAACTAACAAGCACAATGGACTTTCTGTTGGTATAACATGTAAACATCAATCATATAAATGTGCATTAAAGATGCATCTTATGACCATAAGAGGGTTCCTCGCTTTATGCAATATTGTAGATAAGAACCATAAATACTTTTCTTCACATTCAGAGCTCAAGGTTTGATCTATAACTGCTCCAGAAAGGAAACTTTAACTGTTTCATCACGTTAGTAGAAATCCAACGTTCATATCACAGCAGCACTACCATACTAAATGTGGCAGAAACATTAAAATAGTACCATACATAAATAAATAAATAAAAAAAGTTTCCTCCTAGCATCCTTAAAAAATCCAGAATACATCCAGACTTTGGACTTTGTCCTTTTTCAATGGAAAAAATCTCTAAAGCTTCCATGCAGTGACTTCTTCCATGTTTTCAGAGGTCAAACATGCAAACTGTGTCTGAGGGACGGCTGCTGCTTTTCCTTGCTTTGAGCAGCATCACTGAGTTTCTAGAGTACGATAATCAACAATAATTACAATCTGAAATGGTAATACTAATTGTCAGGGAATTATATCCTAATTTATCTTTTATCGATTATTGTTACAACCCTACTGTATTAAAGCGTGTGACTTTTTTTTTCTTGTGGCGACTTTTTGGTAAGACAGTGAATATTTTTTTAAATAAGACCAGGGACCCTTCACTCCCCAGGCCCCCTGGGCTTGAGCTCGCTAAAACTAATCAAAAATCTGCCCATGAACAGAACTGATGTGCAGGATCAGCTGAATAACCACATCCTTGGTTATGCACTGATTTAACTCTCAATATAATTTGAACGGGTGAATAATACAAAGATGAATTCATGGTAAAGTTTTCAGAACAGAGAATTTTACAGTCCAAAACGTGGTCTCAAAGTCTCCGTTTTCACACGGTGTCATCTGGATGCTGGACTCATCGATGGAGCTCGGCTTTAATTGACCAATTAAAGGATTTTTTTTTTATTTTTTTTAAATCTGGACCTTATTTCTAGGAGTTTATAAGTGCATTTACTCACTGGTAAAGTTTCTGCATCACTTTGAGTCCTTCGGAAGATATTACGTTGAGTCGCCCTTCGGTGTTTCTTTGAGTTTTCAACGTCAGCCTCCTTTTTATTTCCCTCTCAGCTGTAAACCAAAGATGCTCCAAAAACTCAACAATTCAAACTCGTGTGATGCCGTTGCCTTTCTTTCCCAGGACGCTGCCCTGCGCCGTCATCAACATGGACTGAACTGCATGTGAATCGTTGCTTTACTAGCCCTGCTAACATCTCTAAACTCCAGCACAGACAGAGGGCAAGGTCACCGCCCTGGCCTGGTGGTTATGGTCAGATGGAATGTGAACTCCGGGGGAGACAAAAGGGGGAAGTTATAATGAGGCATCCCCCTCTGTTGGTTGTTTGTTTGGACAGACCGGCTGTCTCACAGCACAAGCTGTGGATGGAATACTAATGGATATGACTAATGATTCTCTCTCCATCTCTCCAGACTCCCTCCTACTCACATCTCTCTTACCCTCCCCCCCCCCCACACTCTCCGTTTGCCTCCATGTGCATGAAACTTTTAACTCTCCAGTAAAAGACTGAAAATGAGCAACTCAGCTGCAGCTAACAGGGACAGATGCGACATGTGCGCACATTTTAGGTTATTTAGGCAGTCAACAACACCCTGATCCTGGTTTCTAATCACTCATTGGTGGGTGGACATAAAGCCATACTTGCTGTTTGCAACCATAAAGTGGGACTATCTAATCCTCTCTGCATCCATCATAGGTGTTTATCCAGAATGTGCTGCCCTGCAGGAGCAGGAAGACATCCCAGAGCTGTAGCAACTCTCCAATTGGCCTGATTAAATCCTACTGAGATTTAACCAAGGATTAGATACCCCCCTTTAGCACATGGAGGCTGTATTAACTGTTTCAAATTATTTTTGTATTAACTTTGGAAGATTTGTCCCTTGAAGTAACCGTTGTCTGACCTAATTTTAAAAAGCTGCGGGAGGAAAAAGGCACAGATCTCTTTTTTTAACCATGTATTTCATTGATTCTATCTTTTTCATGCGATTGCAGCACCTGAAACACGGCTTCACAATAAAAGATGCAAACCTTAGAATTAGAAATGTTTCTCTTCTCTGTGTAGCATTATCTGTCCAACTAATGGTGGAACAAAGACACTTAATGCAGACTGTGGTGGGCAACACATCACAACAATGCATGCATGTAAGACTGAATTATCTACACCAGCATCAGATGGTTTTTTTCCTTCCTTTTATAACCTGCACTCTTTGTTCATGTCATAAAAGAATCTAATTCTACCTCAGAAATGATTATAATATTAGTAAAAACCTTTGTGGTGGGGGTCGGATTCACTCCCAGCTCAGAAGCAGTCAAAACGCGGTTCTAATACAATGAGATTGCATTGATTGAGCCGATAGATTACAGCATTTAGGTGGAGCTTTAGGAGCGTATTGGCTGCATGTTATTTAATAGCCCCCTTCAGGGTTTTCTTCTGAGCCATTTAGCAAGGTTCTGCATTGGGGGAGAAAATCTTACAAGTCAATAATGTGGCTCTTTTTGTGCTGCATTTTCAACAGGAGATAAATTCACTCAGGAAAGATCAAATGTACAACATCAGAATTACATTTATGATGAACTCGGACATAACCCAACGTCCAGATGCTTCCAATAAGCTCATCATGGTGTGGTTAAAGGGGCTCTATGATGCTATTTGGACTTTTCTGAGTTTTTTACGGTGTTAGCGCTGAATATTAAACAGACAAGTGACCAGCACCTTTTTTTAAAAAATATATATATAAATGCATGTTTGAGTTTTCCAGCGTGACTGTGTATTTAGATTCCATGTCGTTTAAAACATGCTTGTTTTATAGAATTATTTTACTTTGCTTTAGGTGACGGGTAGGGCTTTGACTCTTGCTCAGAAATCCAGTACGAAGTTTGTTTGTTTTTTCAGTTCCAATATATTCAAACATTTTTTAATAATAATTTAATCATTAAATTTGTATTGGCATCAACTTAGAGTTGTACATGTTGTGGCCACCAGAGGGCAGTGTAGCTCTATCAACGTCAATGTACTACGTGCACGAAACGCTTTTCAGTTAAAATTGTTATTAATGAGCAAACAACATAATTCAGTGTTAAAGTGAAGATGTAAAGAGCAGAATATAACAGAAGATGCTGTTACGACAGTTAATGATCTATCGGTCGCGATTCTCAACTTCACCAGAGGGGAGAGATCCCCGACGATCACTTCCAGTTCAGAACTGACACATTACTTATAGACAAAACGGCATTTTACCCTTTTGTTTTTAGACCTGCTGCACATCATTGTGGACGATGTCTACCGGATTTATCAGAAACACGCAGCGACGTCTGCCAGCGAGCGGGTGAAGCGATTTAAGCTGTATAACCAACTTTATTCACGGTGTTTAGCTAACAGTGGTAGCTTGGGGCAGCATCATCAGAAGACGGTGACACAAATAGATTAATGTGTTTGTCTGATTAAGACACCGTGTGGTAAGAACGAATATCAAGCTCACAATTTTAACTCAGAAATCTATTTGTACTGTTCTTTGAAGTAAATCATTGCTACTTATATTATTTTCTTAGGTTAGCACTAGCTGGATTTGCTAATAAGCCACTAAGCCACTACTTATCTTTCTCATTTTCCAACAACACGAGCACGAACTGCTTCTCCAGTTTCCATCTTCTCTGGTCCAGCTGTATGTTCCCAAACACAGTCTCCTCTCATCAAGAGAACAGTTGTTATAATGAAATAAAACCAGAACAGCACAGACACGTCAGTGACACGAGGGGCTGCCCTCCTCAAACACCAGGGGCCTCATTTATAAGCTTGCTTACGCACAAAACAGGGCCTGAAAGTGGCGTGAGTGATTTTCCACGCAAAGTTTCAGATTTATAAAAACAAACCTGACGGGAAAATGTTCACACCTGTTCGCAAACTCTGAGCCTTGCACACGAACATTTTGGAGACGGGAAACTGGCGGCACCGCTGGTAAGATGATGAGCTGAAGCCACGATCGTGCATTTAACCATCATATCAGACTGGAGACCATCGTAAACCCCCGTCTGGTCCTGGATTGAGCTGTACGATCCATAAGCCTCATTTCAGAGAGCTACAGTACAGCTTCAGTTACAGCGATGACAGTTATTGGTAGGTTACCTGTAACAAGGTGTGGAGGCTGATTATAATTACTGAGTAAACTGTGACACTCGTGCGTAATGCTTCACAGTGGATGCGCTGCACTGCTGGAAGATCATGGAAAGAAGAGGATAAAGATGGAGAGAGTTTTTAGAAACCACGAATATTCCTTGGGCCATGATTACTGACTGATGCCGATAGATTCCCCTGAGCAACCTTCCCGAACTGGGGATTCTTAGATCATTTCAGAAGGTCGCCAGACGATTGTAATCGCTGTAAACTAAACACATTTAGAATTTTTAGGTTTGTTAAAACAAATCTGCCAATGCAGGGAGATTAATCTGTAGGAATATAAACATATTCATTTTATAAGAAATAAATTATAGCCTAACTTATAATAAAAATTGCAATTTAGCAATGTCTTGCAAAACCCCTGCTCATATCTTATGTTAGATAGATGCTATATTGTAAAAAAAAAAAAAAAAAAACACAGTATTACAAACATTGAATTTTCCTTCTGGGATTAATAAAGTATTTTTCATTTAATTTATAATCCGCCAACCCCAAAGGAATTGATCTGGGAAATTAACACATTCATTTCTTCATTTTTACATAAATAACTAAGTTATTTCTAATAACATAAAAAAATCTGAATTTGTCATTATCTCAGCGAGAGAAGCTGATCTTGGGCATGTAGGTGTTTTGTCACAACAGTGAACCAAATCCACCAGAAAACATTGATCCTTCTTAGTTATGAAACTTAAGATAGTTTTCAAGCCCTACATGTAGAATTTTTATCATTGGGTGTCCAGAAACAAAGCTATTAAAGCTGCTATTATAAAAATCAGAATTTTGCCCTAATCTGATAAGAAAAGCTGATTTTTCCACAGCTGTTAACACTATCCACCAGCACCCACTTTATCCTCCTTATTTATGAAGCCTCTGACAGTTTCCAGCCTCTCATGAAGAAGATGGACACAGGATGATCTGTTACTGTAGATATGTTGCACAATGAACCACGCAGTCGTCGTCAGGGGGTCACGAACACCAAGGTCTGTCATTTTTGGGGGGGTCGTGGCTCAAAAAGTTTGAAGACCACTGATGTAAAGCTTATACAGACACAGACACTGCCCCACACACCCCCTGCTTGGCCACATACAAGGTTTCTTGTGAAGTGTGAAATGTCCTGAACTTGTATGAACTTTGTTTTGTTCTTTCCACCTCAAGGAAACGCATTTCTTCATTCTTGTACAGTTTAATTGGAGAAAGGGGGCAAAATAAGAAGTGATTGAAATCACATGATGTAGTGGCATGGAGGAAGGAGTCAGACACAGGACTGAGAGGCAGATAAATGGAAGCACTATTCATTTAAAGAGGAGGTGTCATGTACTTCTCAGCCATATAATTGTCTTTTATGGCATAATCAAATAACTGTTACCTTCAGTAGTTCTGAAAAAAACAGTGTACATGAAAAACAAGCTAAAAGAAATGTGACATCACTCCATGTCTGTATCTGATGCCTTAAAAATTCACAGCTGTCCCTTTAAGAAATCTCCTGCTGTTTTTGACACGCCCACTCCACTCATCACAACAATCTCGTGTTCTGGTGGGGTGGGGCTTGGCTAGGGGGGGGGAGCTTTGTGGTATTGGAGGGAAAAGGGTCTATCTGCGGCTAGCAAGTCAGGGGCGTGTCGTAGAGTAGGCGTGTCGTAGAGTGACGTTACTCAACGACACGCCCACCAGGCCAATGAGAGCACGGTAAAATCTAGCACTACCCCTGACCCTTCCCCTAAACCTAACCAGACCCACCCACTATGTGACACGCACACTATAGGACACGCCCACTATATGACACGCCCACTGGGTTGCAAGCTGCAGATAGATACACTTGATTGGAGGTGCTATATGATACCAGCCGATTTGGCAGCCATGTTGGTTTCCAAAGGAGATTCAGGGATTTCTAAAATATGCATGAATGAGTTAAGTAACCCCCGGGGCATGTTTTATGATGAGGGAATGGCATGATGACATAATTAAAAGCTCATAACAGTAAATTTAGCATGTTACTCCCCAAATTAATAAGAAACTAAACTAGTGAAAACACAATGGACCAAAATCAAGGCCACAAACAGCAACAAACACAGCCATGAAAAACAAGAAGCAAAGGAGACAATATACTGAGGGACTAATGACATCTGAGGGTGTGGCAGGGTAAACTGATCCTGCGTATGACCTACGCATACTGACATCAGAAACTGAAGATATGGCATGAGTAGAATTCTGTAATTGCAAGACATCAGATATCACCGGTTTTCAGACTCCAGATATGTCCAACAGCCATATGTGCAGAATCCTGACTCCATATGACTGGTATAGGGACTCCAGAAATCATCAGATATATGAGCAGAATCCTCAAGGATCCAGACAGCAGATATCACTAGTGTTGTGATACTCTCAGGATATGGTCTTGGCTGGTGTCCCATATCTGGAGCAAATCTGACTACGGATTCTGCCTGTGGAAAAGTGGTCCCATGGCTGGAGTTGACATGCTCCGGATATAAAATCAGAAAATGTCATGTTTGGAGAGTATCCACAATAGATATGACCCACCATGAGGCATATTTGGGGGTACCCTAACAAAGATACATTTATATCCGGAATCCTCGGGGTGGGGTGGGGGTGGGGGGGTTGCGCAGTTGGAAGTAAATACATCACAATTCACATGGGGGATAAACTTTACTAAGTCAAAAACAAAGTCAAGTAGATCAATAAATGGAGGAAGTAAAGATCCAAGACTAACCCCACAGGCCATGGTCATTTCTGGGTACGAACCAAAGTAAACCAATTTTGGTCTCCAATCCCAGTTTGATGAGAGGAAAAAGAAATCCCACAACTTTCTGCTCAAAGTTGACACTTCTTCAACTCGTCATGTTGTTCATTGTTCAAAAGACAAATACTTTTGTGAGCAGCAATTTTCTCCCAGCACCTAACATTGCCCCTGCAAATAAATCACAGCTCTGACACCAGTGACACCTTTGTGCGTATCACAGATATGACTGTTTGACAGCTTCGAATGGGAACTGGGAAGAGTGATTTATTGTTTGTGGATATAAAGTTATACAAGTACCTTTTAATGTGCACTACATGAAAATACAGTCCAATGCACCTAATTAAGCCTTGCATCCCAGATGAAGGCTTACTTTCTCTGTAGGTATGGAGCTCCGCATCCAGCAGTGACACCCGTGCCCTCTTTTCTTTCAGTCACTTATTGGAAGGCCTGGGGAGAGTTTGTCTCGTGTGTGTTTGTGTCTGTGAGTGTATATAGGTGGCTGCCGAACGAGCCACTAATGAGCCAACTCATTACAGTGGAAAGAAGACATTTACTGGGGAAGAAAGTGGCCCTAGGCTTATCCACTGGGACCAACCTGGAAGTAGGGGGGTAGCCTGGTTCGGCTGGTGAAGGTTGATTACATGTGTACAGCAGAATGCGCTCAGAACCAGTAAAGAGAAAGACAGAGTCATTGAAACTTCATGGATGATTCGATCGTTCATCAGCGAGAGCCAGCTGGGATTTGTCCCCATACACCTAATGGCCAATAAAACAACGGTCGAGGGCCTCGGGTTATCACTAGCTCTCCAAGGATTAAGCAGCCTGTGAAGTCAAATCAGTACAGAAGGTGCAAAAAGTAGAAAGTCAATGCAGATAAGTGAGGAAGAAATAAGAAACCAGCCACTGAAGGATTCACAACATGCCCCCAACACTGGAGCACAAACACAAACCCTCATTGAATGCCACCACAAAGAGGCATTAGCTCTTTCAATGGACACCGGCAACACTCAACATTAGAAGCTTTGCAGACAGCTTCGTCTCACCCTTGTGATGTAACGGCTTCTCACTGATGTCTCAGTTCTCCAGTAGAGAACATCCGTTTTTCCACATGCGATTACCAAACCAAACCTTAACCTAACAGCCTCAGGAGATACCTGCAGTCTTAATCAAAGCTGAAACTGTGGGATGGGTTTCTGTGAGAGGCTAAAAATGTGATAGAAGATTTATGCATGATGAGCGTCTTCTTAAAGACACAACGTAACTTGGGCAGTTTTCTCAGTGACTCCCCCTATCAACAGCTAAACTAGCATCCATCTTCATCGTACCTGTACTGTGATTCCCTCCAGCCAGTAAAGGACAGTCTTACCTTAGCTCTTGTTCTGTCCCTTCCTCCTTTCCTTTTCCTCTCTTCCTCTGGTAATGTTTCCTTGCGTTTTTTTGCTGAATCCGACATGATGCGTTCAAAACACCCGCTGTGTTGATACATGGTTCATATCCATTTGCTAGCACATGACGCGGTGCAAAACCAATAATCAGCTGCAACGTCACGGCCACATCCGGGATACAAAAGTTACAAAGTGCAGTTTCCGAGCCTCGGGACGCCATTGGGCAGTGACGGCTCTAAATTGTGCACAATGAATGTTGTTATGCCATCAAAACGAGCCTGAAATGCAGATTTTTAAGTTCTAAAAGAGTTATGTTGTGGATATTTAAAGGTGTCATTGCGCAAGTTTAAAGGGACTTGAGGCAGGAATTTTTAAAAAACCAAACATGCATGTCCCTTTTTTTCATACTAATGGGTGATGAAGCGCTAAATACCAAAAATAACGTTTCCACCCACATTTCTCTCCGTTGCCTTGAACAGGCTGTGTGCTGCAAAATGTGCTTACAATTGGTGTCCGAATGTCTTCGCCTTTGCCCTGCGGACGTGACGTCAAATGACGCTACATCCGCAGTTTTGATGCAGGAAAAAGACGGTTGTGTTAAATTCAAACACTGTAAGCGATAGTTATGGATTATTCTGCTGTCAGCAAACGATCCAGATCAACTGAAAGACACTAAAAAGTGTAACTACGGAGAAAAATGTGAGTAAACAACATTATAGCCTCAGTTTGTGCTCCCGTGACGGCTTGGCTCATGGCTGCAGTTACCTGAAGCGCCAGTCGCGAGTTTCGTTTCTTATTCTTGCCTCAAGTCCCTTTAAATGTTAAATACTGTTCTTTTCTTTCTTCCACATGCTCTTACAATTGCCTGATGTGTAGAATGAGCTGATCTTTCTTCACTGTAGTCGTCTCTAATACTGTTTCTGAATGCTCAATGCAAGAGTTTCGGGTACAAAGCCTCTAGGGGGCGCTTGTGGGGGAGACGAGCTGCGCGTTGACGTTCTTCTGGCTGCACCGGTGTCATGTCTTCCACCACCGCAGGTCTGCGCATGTCGAGACAACACTGACTGCTGCTAAAAGATGGAGAACAGGCGCCTCTCAAACCCCAACCCAGACTCCAGTAAGACAAAGAAGAAAAGTTTTGTTTTGTGAGACGAAGAGAACCAAATTGGAGTGTGACTGGTCCCCACGGCAGGGGGGGCGTTCGTCGGCACAACACCGGCACCAGAGTAAGACGGGAGTAAACAACCAAGCAGCTTTTTTTCTTTCTTTTGTTTAATTGGAGGGAGCTCCGATCCAGTCTGGGAATAAAACGGGACCCACAGTTGGCTTTCTTCTTACTAACAAGGTAAATGTGATGTATGACGGAAATAAGGATGCATAATATTGCAATGCTAAGTTTTTAGCATGTAAATGTAGCAGTATGACAGCCATACGACTGTTACCGGGGAACAGATACACTCTGGCCACTTGTTAAATTTAGTTGATGCAGTAATTTTATTAGGTAATCATGTTCTCAGCCTGTGAATTTAGATATTTGAACTACAAGCCAGCGTTAGCCGGCTGTTACCGTTAGCATACAGTCTTTCAGTTTACTCAACGATCAAACTAAACAACTAGCAGATTTATAACTTTATTACTTCAGTAGACATCGTGACTCTAATTCTGGGCTCAGACTGAGTGTAATGTGGGTTGAATTAGAGACCAACGCAGTCGAAGCAGCTCATGCGTGTGCACAACATTAGCGTCACTACCACTTGTCGCCAGAAGGGGCAACTTCTGGAACAAAAGCTGGAACTTGTGCTGTACTCCTTTAAGAACAAATACAGTATTCTGACTAACTGTGGCACAATTTTTATAGCTATTTGAAAAGCACACATTACATCACTCTATCTTCAAAAGGAAAGGAAAGAAAGTACTCTTGCTAAATTAAACTGGCCTAATAAGTGGAATTTATCAGTTATCGCCCCTATAATTTGCATCAGGTTGGCAAATACCAACAATATATGTGAAGTCTAGCTAAATTTCTGCAAGTGTTATAATGTGAAGTGATTCATTTTCAACCCTACCAATGTAGCTTTCTATAAACCAGGGATGTTCAAATTCTTTACACTGGAGGACCAAAAGTGACCCGGGGTGGATGGGCCAAACTTAAAAATTCATGTTGCAGTGTAATAAATTCAATATGCTTAGCCAATAGCATAATTGTCCAAAATAAAATGCCATACACAGTCATGTGGAAAAAAGAAGTAACACTCTTTTTTTTATTATTCTAATGACGGCCTGATATTACTGAACATCCAGACAGGCTTTCAAAAATATTTCATCAAACATAAATTCAAACCTCCATGAGACCAAAAAGATATGAAGATTACACTCTTTTAAAACAGTGACTATCTGCTTAAATATACTGCTTTAAAATCAATTTCTGTAAAAAAAAAAAAAAAAAAAAAAAAAAATAGAGGAAAAAAGAGTCCTCATGTTCCCAACTACTTTTCCTTGTCAGTGTCCAGCATTTTTTTTTCTTCTCATTGGCCCACGGGTCCCAAACTGGACGGCTGTGGTCCAAACCTCATTATACAGCAGCTGGAAGTAATGTGGAAAAATCTCAGCAGCTGATGTAGACCAAAACACCCCCTCCACCTCTGAATGTGGACTGATGCATTGCATTTGTCGGTGAAAACAATACACTAATCCTATAGGGTGTGAAGAAAAGCTTAATACTGTATCTATACTGTAGCACATTTTCCACGGGTCAAAAATATCCCTGAAACATGCCTTTTCATCACAATGGGAAAAGTAGTAGAAAATATAGGTATTTAGCTGCTCTGGTTAGCGGTATTGAGGGAAACACAACACCTGGGTGCACACAATTATTGTCAATACACACGTTAGCAGCTGGTGCAGTGGTGGACTCAGTTCACATTTACTGACCAAAGCATCTCACATAGAGACTGTGAAGCTGACAGCAACAATTCATGGACACAAAAAGATGAGACTGATCAATTTTACTGTCTGTAGCACAGCTGGCAGGACACTCAGCCCTGCTGTGTTGGGATAACGTCCAGTGTTCGATCAGAAATTATAAACTGGCCAAATGCATTAGGTTGCACCACTAATGCGACATGACTGGCAATAAACTCTATATTTAATAGGCCATGTGGGATAGCACTCATGCTTCTGATTGATTACTTGGTTATAGGTGATATTGGTCATTTAATGGGCTGATAAAAAAAAATCAGAGATTAAAAGAAACAATAAATTCATTATATTACTTAAAACACATTATATATATAAAGTTATTATACGGCTCTTTAGAATGCTGTAGAAAGCTCCATTGACTTGAATGGGTTTTCCCAACGTTCCAGCGGTCATTATTTTTGTTTAATGACCACTGAAACAATATATAATGACGGTTGTCAATGGCAACGGATCTTCCTTTTTTAAACCTGATCTAATATCCCTCCACATCGCAAGTAGTCCGGTCACTTAACGGCAACAAAAACAGCGAGCGAGCACTTAGTAACACCTCGTGACCAAAAATGGATGACTTCCAAATTAATTTGAACATCTTTGGCAAGTGTTGAGATTTTGAGCGCTGGGTCCAAGCTGAGTTTAAGGATTCACCCTCTCCAAAACGAAAAAGACAAAAAAGAGGACCAGTGGTAAGACACATACAGCTAACAGCAGAGAAGGAAATGTCCGGTTCAACATACAGGAATAGCAGGTCCTAGCCCAAATTCCAGCCGCCATGACTCAACTAACAAACGTTGCTAAGCAACAAAGTGCCCTGACTGTTTGATCCTCGCAAAAATAGAAGACTTTAATTTGAATTTTATCTTTGCAAGTAGCCGTCAGGGCGAATGCAGATCCCTCCACTTGCATCGGGGTCTGCTTTCGCCCTGTCCGTCAGTATCTCCCGATAATGACCTCGTTCCAGACATTATCCCTTACATAATAAGTCTTGGTCATGAAAGAAATTCCTTTCCACAAATAAAAGTTAAGCTTAATTCTAGAAACTGTAGGACCAGAATGATCAATATATACATTTTCCAAGGTTTAATTCTAACTAATCCTAAGATTTTGGCAGTTTAATTTTAGATCTGTACATCCACCTTATGTTTAGGATTTATTCTTAGTCCTTACACAGTAAAAATATGTCAGAAATGAACTTGGTAGACTAATTGAGTCCACAGTGACATCAGAATTATTCTCCAAGGCTCACGCGATTACCTTTTCCAGGCCTGATTTGCTGTGATGTTTGCACTGTTGCATTTAGAAACAAAGCGCTTTAAAGATGGTCCCTAGACAGGCCTCTCTCCCAGCATCCTTCCCCTCCTCTTTTCTCCTATTCGTCCCTTTATCCTGCACTCCCTTTCTGTGGAGCCCCTCTGGACCCCATCAAGGTCTATTCTGTTCATCCCACATGTGAAGGGTCAGTGCATAGCCCACAAAAATAAACGAGTCTCTCAGTGTGGGGACCTTTGTGCATGTCCACACCCCCTACCCTCTTCCTCTCTTGCTCTATCTTACTTGTGCCCTATAGATGAGAACTGGCTCCATTCACAGCGCCTCCCTCCCCCTGGAGCGCACTTCTCAGGGCCTTAACAGTGCAGCTCTATGCCTTATGCTCCAGCTCCTCAGAGAAGGGTCTCGTCAAAGCATTTGTGAGGACACAGAAGGAAATGAACTGGCTTTGTGCTTAAACACATTGACATATAGGCAAGATCACGTGGTGAGGCATGTGGGGCAAGCCTTTACAAGAGAAAAGGGCACAATGTGTAAAATATCTCTTTATGGCCTCTGTGAGGCCATCTTGGAAGGAAAATACCAGGACCTGTTTCGAAATTAAGCTTTTTTTACGAGTTTGCCCCTGCTGGCTGCCATCCAGCTTAATCCACATTGTGTTCTGACTTCCTACGGACCAAAGCAGGTTTCTCAAGCTCATCTCCACTTCATGTTTAATCTCCCCCTGCTCTTTCATTAGGACCACACCATGTGTTGATTCTAAAGAAATGAAGCGAACACCTCATTTCGAGCTAGAATGAGCCAGAAAAAGCTTTTGTCTGCTGAAGGAATGCCCATAAGACAGAGGGGAACACTGTTTGGTCTGACTTGGGTTGCTATACTGGGGCTGAAGAACGCCATGGCAACGCAAGCAGAAGGTCTGCTGGATCACATAATGCTGATACAATACAGCAGAGCCGGGTTTGTCATTCCAGTCAGGCCTGACCCAAATTACAACATCCTGGGAAAATGTGGTCCACTTCAACCAGCTTACATGCTCAGAGTGATTTAATTGGGCTTGCACATTTTTTGGCTGATAGCAATAATAAACAAAACATATGGATGTTTGAAGTCTAATCACTGAGGAAACGGCCCTGTTAATGATTTAACACCACACTCCATAGCCCATGGCTGCCGGATTATTGGGTCTTTCTGATTGTTTACCCAGTATGTCTACAAGCCACTTCTCCATCTGCGGTTATAATTCTCAGCATTTAAGCTTAATAATCCTTTATATTTCCCTATGTTTATTATCTTGTATCAACAGCCTCAAGGGGAAATCAGCTTAAAATGGGAAGAACAACAAAAAAGCGATTAGGAACCATGTCTACTAAACAACCATATTTCACCAAAAGGCAAAATATCAGCACAGAAATGTAGAAAGGCAAAAGAGCGTTGTTGGCATGAGACAAACTTTGAGTGCATTTTGCAACTTCCCCAAAGTTTTCTCTTTTTTTTGTGAGTTTTAAAAGTGATTAGTTTAAAAATCCCAAACACATCATGAACTAGGAAGTCCAACCAATTTAAAGTATGAGCCAAACTGCTGGAAACCATTGTGTAGAAACGAGTCTTGCAGAACTACAGTTGGACTCAGAACTTTTCTGCTTGCCTGGCTGCAACATCACATCACCCCCCCCAACAAAAAGCCCATACCAGTATGTGTGCACATGGAAAAGAGGAATGCACTTACTTTTCTCTGGAGGTCTGATAGTTGTATGTCAGGGCTTAAGCGATAGTTTCTCTAGGCTCTTTTCATCTGCACCTCTGCCGTGCTGCCCTGCCTCTTCAGTACTATTTCTTTTTGTGGGCTGAGCATACGATAGCTGTGTAGACTTCTTTTTTTCTTTGTGTGTGTGTTGTATGGGTGAAGGGGAGGGTGATGGGGGTGGGCTGTTGATCACTGAGTTTCCTGACTCGTGATCAGGGGGCTCATTACCCCCAAGGTCACTCCAGGGACGCCCTGCCTGGCACTTAGTGAGATACCAGAGAGAAGATGTGAGGTGGAGGACGAGAGGGGGTAAAGAGCCCAGTGCACCCGAGATCCACAGGGACGGGGAGGAAGAGGTGGCAGAGGAGAGACGGGTGCATCAACAGGCAGGGAAGCGAGAAAATGAGCAAGGCTGAATTCAGGGAGAACAAGTAAACAAAATGCAACTGCATGAGCTCAGAGTGCAACGAAGCTGGGACCAGTACTCCAGCCAAGCCGCAGTTACATAAAATATTGTGTTGACCCATGGAAAAGGGAGTGCAAAGCAATCAATATGATATCGACACAAAAAGCAGCTCGGGTGTGGATTTGTTTTTCAGTGTTTTGTATAGACTGATAACACAAACAAAAACATATCTTTGTCTGTGACTGACTTCTACAGTTTTAAAAGTAATTCTTACTGATGATTTTGAGTTTTACAGTCACTTAAAGCCAGAGTTGATAAGAGACGCTTTTGTTCTACTGGGTGAAATGGTCCTTCCATCCTGACAGTATCAACACATCATGTGTTCATAAAAAGGAAGGAAATAAGTCAGAGCTCTGTGAGAGCTGCAGTTCTGTAAAAACTCTGACCAATCCTGCCATTCACACCGAAAAGAGGAATTGGTCATTCGCAACATATAGCAAAAACAAATCGATGCCTTTATGTCTCATCTCTGTCCCTTCCCCTTTAATGTCCCCACCTGGTCCTCACGTGACCCACTCTGTGCTCCACTCACTGTAAACCAGGGGCAAACTCCACTGGAAAAGTGTGAAACCAGGAAGTGAAGTTTTTATTTGTAATTCTTTCTTGATCCACTAGAGGCTCCAAAACAGAGCAAATCCCCACAGACTCCCGTGTTGAAGAGACCAACTTCACAGCAAAAATAAACATGTTTACAGCAGAAATAAACACGCCGGCAACTTTGGTAAGGCAGTTTCCCTCCGGGGGGGATGATTCCGATGAGTTCTCTCGAATAGCCCCCCGATCTGGGATGTCCTTTCTTTCCTTTAGCCCTTTATTCTCCGCCAAGCCCCCCGGACTCTGCCCTTTTCCCTCCTTTTGGGCGCCCGCTTTTGCCTGACCCTCTTCCTTTTCCCCCCTTGGCTTCTTTTTCTCCTTTCTTCAGTTGCTCTTGATTTCCCATCTTGCCTCTTTCCCCCCTTCCCTTTTTTTCTGGGCCCTCCCGATCCGCCCCCCCCCCCTCGCCCATCTCTCCTTCTTCCTTTCTTCTCGCTAACTCCCCCCCCCCGATGATTAAGTCTTGCCTTCTTTGGGCTTTCCCCGGAGTTGGGGGGTTGCTTTTGAGTTTTTCGCTTTCCTCCTCCGCTCCCTCCTTTATTTCCTCTTCTCCCCCTCCCTCCTCTGTCTTTTTTTGTGTTCTTTATTTCTTCTCCCATTTTTCCCTTCCCCCTCTTTTTGCTTGGTTCTTTTTCTTTTTCTCTTCTTTTTTTTGTTCAGATTTCCTTTTTTTATCCCTTCTCTTTTGCCCATCCCGATATTATCCTTGCTGATCTTTTATTTTTCCAGTCCCTCGCAGCCCCTTTCGATTTATCCTTTATTCCTTCGTTATTTCCTTTCTTCTCCTCTCCTCTGCCTCTAGTGAGTAGTAGTCCCTTTCCTCTCTTCCCTCCTTTCTCCTTCTCTCCCTCCCCTAATTCCTCTTCTTCGTGAGACCAGAGCCCTCTTTGCGCCTTCATTATTCCCCCTTTTCTTCCCTTTCTTGCGCCTTCTCCCTTATTCAGCATCTTTCCTTGATGCTCTTGTCTCGTTTCATTTCTTTATTCATTATTTTTTGAGTTCGATTCCCATCAGTCAGCATATCTCCCTGCCTTTTTGCCCTTGCTCCTCTCGTTCCTTCTTCTCTCCCTTTCGTCGATTTTTCCCTTTCTGGTCTCTTTTCTGCTTTTTTTTATATTATTTCCCCCTTCGATTATTTATTCCTTTTTTTTTATTCTTATTTTCTTTTTCTTTTATTTTTCTCTTGATTTCCTTTTTTTTGTATTTTAGCCTTTTTTCATCCCCCCCCCTCTCTCTCTCCCTCCCCCACCCTCCCGCCCCTTATTGTTATTGCATATCCATTCTCCCCTTCTTTTCTTCAGTAGTATTTCTCCGCCTTTTTGCCGCATCCCCCCCCCCTCCATTTTTCTCCCTATTTTTTTTTATATTTGCCCCCATTTCCTCTTTCATTCTCCTCTATTTTTTCGTGGCTGGTGGCCTGGGGGGGGGCGGGGGTCCCTGGGTTTCGTGTCTTTCCCCCCCCCCCCCCCTTCCCCCTGTCCTCTCTCGCTTTTTTTTCCTTCGTTTTCGCCCCCCCTCCCCCTCTCCCTCCCCCTCCTCCCTCCCCCCCTTTTTGGGGGCGCTGCATGTTGTTACTCCCCCCTCTCTAAACTTGGTCTGGTCCAAACCTGTGCACCTCACAAGAGTACACCGGTGCGCAGCGCAGCGCAGCCTGCAGCGCTCTCACGAGCTCATTGATTCAGAGCATCAGAGGGCGTTAATCTAACGTTCATCTGGTAGGTAGTGGTGGTCACGCGTTATATTTAAACAAACCTGTCATGAATGACGATGGTGTGTTCGTTACTTTTCCCTTGTAACTTTTATAACAGTCAGATGTAATCATGTTAGGCAGTGAGAATAGATGTGGTTGTTTCAACAAGATGAGTGAATGAAGTAATATGCTGCGTTTAGCATTGGTTTATGAAACAAGTACAGTAATGGGCTAAGCCCAATAAATTTCTTTAAATTTATAATTAATTTTTGCGACCTTTTGAATATATATAAACATATACAGTAGGCTATATATACTATTATTTAGTGATTTGCCAACCATGGACATCAGGTCCTTTTTCAAAAAAAGTGAACAGCTCAGTTGAGAGAAAACAACTAAAGACAATTTTACAATGATAAATGTCATAAATCTTTGGATGATAATAATTTGCTCTGCTTGATGTAGGAATGAAGGACAAAAAGAGAGAGATGGTAGTAAGAAAAAAAAATGCCAGCATGAGCATTTTAGAACACACTTACCCTAGTTTGTGTACTTTCTTCAGAAGTTGAGATTAAATGATGTTGTCATGTTTAAATACTGTTCATATAACAATAACAAAAACACCTTACCTGCTGATATTGTGGTTTCAGACCACCACTATATGCAGATATGACCTTTTACTTGTTTTAACTCCGGAACAAAGGTACAAATAACCTTATAATTGTGTGGAATTTATTTGTGTGTCAATTTTTACAATAATATTTTTTGTGGTTCTTGTTGATCTTTGTGTGTTAATACAAAGAGGGAAAGATGACAACAAGAATGAGAACAACACAGAGGGTGGAACAAGAACCAGGTAAAAAAAAAAAAAAAAAAAGGACATATTTACTTTGGGTGAAGTAGAATTTTTAAAAACAGTTTTTCTTTATATTTTTGTTTAAATTTATGAATATATCCCTGACTGCGTCCTGGTTTAGTGACACCTGGCTCTGTGAATTCTGCTCTGTGAGTCCTTGTTTAGTCCTGAGCTATGTATTGGTATTGAACTTTGAGTAAGATGTGTGACACCAAGACTGAGTTTTAACTTTAGGGTGAATCCCATTTCACCCCTTAGCCCTTCCCTTCCGTTTTGCGCGTTCATGTGTAGGGGTAGGGGTGTCCCAATACCTGTAGGATGGAGGGGAAGGGCTAAGGGGAGGGCTATATACCCCTTCAAACGAAGATTTTTCGAGAGCACACTTCAAACGAAGGGGTATGAAAATCACTGGGACGATGGCTGCTACTGAGTCCAAAAACATCCACAAATGTAAATATTTCTCCATAAATAAAGTTTAAAAAGTGTGAAAACCATTATATAGTCTAGTTTAATGTTGTTTAAATGTTTAACTGTCATTTTTTTTGCAAAATGCACATGAAAAAAAATAGCGAGTACTACATTGACGCTTCAGTTATATAAACGCTACCAGGCTGAAAACCAGCGGTGCTCTGCAGCCCTGATAATCTAGATGATCAATAAGAAATTCGGCAGCATCGCTGCTGGTCTTCATGGGATAAAACACAGGCAGGGATGTCATGCAAAAATCGAATTTGCTTGTTAACGTTAATCCACAGCTGTAGACGGCTTGATTTCTCCAGATTTGCGCCAACAGCTCAGCGCACATCTGCTTACACACAAGCCGGCGGATCACTGATGACGTATGTGATTCTTGAAGGGGTGTCCCAATTTGAAGGGGTTGACTTTCACCCCTACCCCTTGTAGCTTCGTTTTAAGTGCAAGGGCCAAAGGGAAGGGGGAAGGGGTAGGGGTAAAAAAGAGAATTGGGATTGGGCCTTTATGGTAATCCATAAATACATTACAATGAAAACATAATGTAGTGTTATGATTATTAAAGAACATGGGCAGGACGTGTTAAAAGTTAGATAGAAAAAGGCAAATACTGAATAATTGTTGGTACCGCACCGGTAGATTAAGTTATTTATTACTTTTTTGGTGTACTGGATCACCCTTCTAATGATGATCTTTTTGTGGGCTAAGCCCCTGATGATGACAATGTCTAGCTCCGCCCCTGCTACAGGTGCAGACGTCTGATTGGACGTTACAGAAAACACCTGATTGCAGTGATTACCTCAAAGGCCCAATCCCAAACCGGCCCCTACACACTACCCCTCCGTTTGTGCGTTCCCGCGGAGGCTCCACCATATTAATGGCCGTCCCAAACCGCGTAGGAGTGGAGGGAGAGTGGACTGTTCAGCCCTTAATCAGAGAGTCTGCTTCAGTGCAGACTCGCCAGAATTTTGTAGCAGGTGGAACAGCTAAATGGAGGAGGAAACAGTCGTGTTCCACACATGTCATGCATGTTTGTCAATACTGACAGAAAAACATGAATGGAGTTATTTTATGGGGGGGGGGGGGGGGATGGTTACAGGTGCGCTGTATGTATCTTTTAAACCACTGGCACTCATGGAAGGGAATATTTGAGCAGAAAAGAGGATCCTCTTATTGGCACAATGATAATAAGGATAATAATAATAATCATCATCATAACAACAACAATAATAAATTATAATGATAATGATAAATGATAATTAGTAGTAGTCATTATTATTAGGCCGATTAGTAGTGATTATAATAATTTTTGTCGTGTATTTAATTGTTAAGGATCACGATTATTATTATTTATTTAAAATAAAACATTGTTCTTCACCCATGAGTGTGAGTTAGTATTTCCACACAGATTTATTTGACACGGCGAAGACTGCTTTCCTTTTCCAGTGGAGGGAAGAGGGCGTCTCATTCTCATTAACACCCTCCACCTGCAATTAAGGCGCCTCTACAGCTGCAAGTGTGACTTCATTGGGAGTGACACTCGATAGTTAAGGGGTAGTGTGTAGGGGGCGGTTTGGGATTGGACCAATGTGTTGCTCAACACAATTTTAGCTACATTGCCCCATTATGCTTTTTTACATGTTTTATTTCAGTAATTTTTTTCATATTTTTTTTGAAACCACAATTCAAAATTAATGTCATGACTTTCATAGAATTTTTATTTAGTATTACTTTGTCAGTTTCATCTTATTTCACTAACGGATGATATTTTTTTTTCCTTCTTTAATTGGAGGGGATGAATAATTTTGAGGACAACTGTATTTTGCCAGATGAAAGAGGCAAACTGGCCAAGCACAGTTTTCTATGGAGGCTGGTGAGCTAAAAAGTCTGTAAACATGTGAATGTGTTGTTTTCTTGGTAAGAAATAGTAGTGAATGACTAGCAGTGAGGTCATGAGCTGGTCAGGAACTCACATATTATATATTTATATATGTCATATATGACATATGTCAGTATATGTCATTGTAATTAAATTAACCTTTTGTTACGTTTATCTTAACTGGATCAGCCGCTGGCAGGTTTATTAATAATACTTGTGTGTCCCCCACCTTTGAAATCAAAATTTTGTCCTTGATTTCTGGTGCCAGTATCTGTATTGGAACATCTCTAATTTGAACAACTATAACTATAATGTTTTTCTAACTGAAAAAAAGCATTTTTTCAAAGCAAAAAGAAAGTCAAAATAAAGACCATGAAGAAAAGAAAATGAAGTTTCCCTCAGACGTCTCACATACAACTGGAAATATGCAGCTGCAGAGCAGCTCCCAGTTGATTTCAAAGTGAGACTGAGAGGCAGTATGTGATGAGAAGGGAATGAGAATCTGTTGAAAGATTTCATCTTTTATCACAGGTTGCCGTAATTAATTAGATGGCTGAAGTACGCTTTGTTAAAAATACCACAGAGAAGTACAGCTGTTTCCAACCATGAACTTATATGCCCACTTAGAACACTAAAAACCAGAACTTTTCACAAAAATCTGAACTTTTCACTGAAGCGACTGCAAAGTCAGTTGTTTAGGTCCCAACAATCACAAAAAGGCAGATAAATCCTGAAGAGACAGCTGAATTTCTCCAGTCATACATTGAAAAAGAGGTGAAAGCCTGTAAATCCCGAAACAACACAGACAAATGGACCAACAGTCCTGCCTGGGATTTATTGAACCAACACATGGATGAGGAATTAATGTACAATAGCCTATATTTTTGAATAGTCCATTAACCTTCACATGACAGAGTGATGCATTGCATCATCATTTTTATCTGTGGTGCTGTGTTTTTAACAATGTCGGCCAGTTCAGGGTATTAGTTGTTATGAGACAGTAAAAAGTACATTTGTGAAGCTATCGGCCAGATGATCCAAAGTCTCTGTCTGTCTACCCGAGTTTCTTCCTTCCTCTCATGTTTCTGGCCTTAGACTGTTTTAGAAGAACGTGTGTCAATAAATGGAGGATGCTCAGTGTGTTTTGGAGCAGCAGATGGTTGGAGATGATCACATAGAGCAACATGGTTACTGTGCCACAGCTGTGCGAGCCTTGACTGACAGATTACAGCACACAACTCAATAGAGTTTGCCATTAGTTCTGTCCACAAAGCCCTGTATACTGATGTAAGACTGCCTCTGGAAACTCTCGGAGGTCCACGAGCAGGAATGGTCCTGTATATCGCATCATAAAGCTGTCTTTCCAGGCTTGGCTTATTGATTGAGTGTCTGGGATGGGTTGATTCTGTATTATATCAAATTGCCTCCCGGTATCAAAAAAGCCCTTCTTTAGATATGATAACCCACAGTGACAGACTGTTAAAGTACTGTTCAGAGTCATGCACAATGTCATGCACAAGTGCAACTTTTACAGCATTTAGAAGCAGATTATACAACATTGCACAGCATGACTAAGGTGTAACTCTATCCAAAGATGGTCAAAAATAAGCAGTAAGGCGAGGCCAGAGTGGTGGTCGTGGATGGTACAGGCCATTCCTAAACTCTTACTGGCCCCTGAAACACAAACTCCCTACATTGGTTATAATATTACGTCTGTCCAAACTATTTAACCTTTATGAAGAGGATATAAAAGTAATAAGAACACAAGTTGTGACAACTGTGCAAAGGTTGATACACCGATACAATGCGAGATCTAAACAGTTATTCACTTTGATAAATACAGTAAGACATTATCAGCTGTTTGTTTTTACAGTTTAGCTTCAGTTTTTACAATAAGTGTACACTTTTTTTTAAATGTTTAGTTCAATGCTTCTTAAAGACACACAACTGAACTTTTAGCAGTTTTCTCAGTGACGCCCCCCCCCCCCCTCGACGGCTAAACTGGCATCCATCCTCATGGTACCTGCACTGTGATTCACTCCAGCCAGTAAAAGACAGTCTTATCTTGACTCTTGTTCGGTCACTTCTTCTCTTTCTTTTCTTCTCTTCCTGCGTTTCTTTGCCAAATCAGACATGATGCGCGTTCAAAACACCTGCTGTGTTCATGTCTGGTTCATATTCGTTTGCTAGTAGGGGCCGCGGTGCTGCAACCAGTAGAGTTGAAAGGGCATGTGACATTTCGCAGTGCATTGTGGGGCTTCATGGGCAAGAGTTTTGGTTTACACGGCGCAGTGCTGCGAGACACCGACTCAAACTCGTGCAAAAATGGATGGAATTGGAGAGAATGTTGCAGTTGCACTGACTGCTACGTCTCTCTCCCGACTCCTTCTTCTCCGTGTAAATCTGGCGTTATCTGCAACTTTCTCTTCCATGTGTCCCAGATGCATTAACGGGTCCGCAGTCTGGACGGTTTCATTCATTTCATACGCAGCTCTCCCACACGCCCGTTATTATGTTTAAAATAAAGTCAGTTATAATGAGTTCTAAAAGTCAGTCTGCAACGAGTGAGGACACTCATATAAACCCAAAAGTGATCTATAAAAGGAGGAAAGAGAGTAAGAGTAGGCCTAAGTCTGCACCTTTATGGGACGTAATCTCCATTCCGACATTCCTCCATCCGACGTGGGTCCCCATGTCACTACAGCAGACGGATTCCGCAACCTCGAAAACCAACTTTATAATCTGTTACCAAAATCTCCTGAAAAGGGAAATATCATCTCCTCCGCGTATTAATGTAACTGGTTTTGGTCTGAAACATGTTAGATTCATGTCTGAATCTCAGGGATCTCTAACTGAAGCAGAAATACAGTCAGTCACCGGAGCGAGTCTCCACAGAGCCGTGCATCTTCATGCACGCTGGCATCATATTACAACATTCATAACTGCAGTTACAGATATCAGTGACGGCGCTGCAGGTGACGCCTGAACTCACTGACTAATTCCAGAGAAAACATGTGAATGATGTCTAGTCTCTGCGTTGGACAGGGAAGCGCATTTACGCATTACGCACGTCACACTAAACTCTTTACCTCCAGACGCCGCGGGTCGTCCAGGATCAGTGAAATATTCAGAATGAAGCTGCATCATCCAGATTAACGAGCTCCATCAGAACTGTTTAAAATCTGATTTCAGAAGCTAAAACTTTGGTTTGGAAATTAATCAAAGCACACAATTAAAGAAGTCACCAGCGCACTCGCTCTCGACATAATTTAAAAACCAATGCAAGACAAGTGAAGTAGCCCACCATTATTATATCTAAATCTTGTAGCTTCTTCTTCTTTTTACATTTTAGATCAGTAATCTATTTGCCGTCATCGTATCCGTCTGGTATCCTCTTGTCTGTTTGTGTGCAAGCGCACTGCAGTTTCATATGTGGAGGGTTTGGAGGGAAAACTAGATTTAATTGTTTCATTTCTTGGCATTTTACCAAATTGTGTTGTGGCAGCAAATATTTATTCATCTGCAGAAGCTAAACGTCTCATCAGGGACTCTTCATCACTGTTGCAGTTCAGCACCGAGTCAGAGACTCTTTCATTAACACGTTTCCTCACATGGAAAGCCTTGTTAGAGCGGTGGGACGTTTGTGTGTCGGAATGGTGGGATGTTGAAATGGCAGTATGTAAGTGTCTCACGGCTGCTGTCCAGGGTCGGCCATTCAGCGCTTCTTCGTTAGCTCACATATCCGAGCTGCCTGGCTTTGCATTGGAAGAGTACCTGAGCGCTCTGCTGGGAAAAGGTCTGGCAGTCAATGACTTCATGATCCAGCACGATGGCACCATGTTTTAAACTTGTAACAAACTTGTAAATAAGAACAAAAAGAGGGAAAAGGCCCCCCCCCCCCCCCCCCTTCTTTTCCTCCTTTTTTTTTTATGAGAGCAGTGAGGGGGAATTTTTTTTCTTACCATTTCGTTTTCCCCTCCTTTTTCCCCTTTCAGCCCTATAGGCAGCTGCTCACAGCCACTCCTATTGGGATTTTCCTTCTTCTTTTTGAGCCCCGGGACCCCCTGGTTGTAAATTAAAATGAATGTTGGGTTTTAAGTAAACAATTTTTTTGTTACCCTTTTCTCCTTAACTTCTCCCATCTCTATGTTTTATTTTTATGATTTTTTTAGTTGTTTATTATTTCCCTTTTTGTTTTTTTGTTATTATTTATTTTTATTCTTATTTATGTTTTTTTATTCAATTATTTCTTATCCAATTTTTTTTTTTTTTTCTTTATTTATTTTTTAATTTATAATATTTTTTTTTAGTAATTTATTCATTTTTATTTTTTAAATATATTTTTTATTTAATTTATTTATTTCTCTTTACTGTAATTGTACTTATACTAACTTAATTTTAATTTTTAAATTTACCTTACTTTTACTGTTTCTTTTTTTTTTTTTTTTTTTATTATAATCTTTTAATCCATTAAATTTCTTTATTTATTTCCCCATCTTTGTAAGTATCAGAGAGCAGTGGGCGCTACTTAAAGCACCAGTTGGTGGGGGTTAAGGACCTTATTCACCTGAGTAGCGTGACGGGGACTCGAACATGGGTCCTCTGCGCCAAAGCCCACTTACCACTAGGCCACCCACTCTGCCATATGCATACTAACACTTTAAGCTTTCTTTCACTCTTACAAAGTACACTTTTAAGTATATGAAAAGTAATCTTCTAGGTATACTATTAGTGTACTTAAACTAAAACTTCAGGCTTACTTTTACTTTTAGAAAGTACACTTTAAAGTATACTTCTAGGTATTCTGTTAGTTTACTTGTACTAAAAGTTTTACTTTTACTCTTACAAAGTACACTTATAAGTACATCAAAAGTATTCTTCTGTGTATACTGTTAGTTTTCTAGCGGTAAACGTCTCAATACCCTTTTAGTTTAAGAAATAGTTGACCTAACCTTTTAAGTTTGCCATGAGTTTACTGATAATACACTTATAGTCCACCGTTTACTGTTTAAAAAATACATTTTCAAATATACTGAAAATCACCGTATTACACTGCTGCACTTACAGGAAGTTACGGACTAGCTTTGACCGCTAACATGAGCTAACTCTACTGAGCTGGTATAACCACCGCCTCAAACACATGACCAGATCATAACTGTCATCAGGGAGTGAACAGCTTGGTAGCTACATATACATTAGTAATTATCTCTGAATAATTTCATAAACGTTACTTAAATCAGTACAATACCACCTCCAATGCAGCAGGGGTCGCCACCGCTTCGTTCACCGCCGTTATTCAGCTCTGAAAGCAGTTCGAAAGTCCCGCCTCTTCCTCCATGTTCACAAGATGGCGTCAATTAGTGCGAGTAGTGTGCTTCATTCTGCACTGCATTTTTGGCCGTTGCTAGGGCAACATCCTGGTACTTTCAGTGCACTGAGTTTTCGCTTAAATGAAGCATGAATGCACTAGATAGATAGATAAGTTTATTGGTCTCATGCAAAGCTAAAACCAAGGTTCAAAACAGTGCAGTGAAATGCAAAAAAACCGAACTCTCGACTGTACCAATGGAACAATAAAATTAAAGTAAAAATAAAAACTACACACTCAAAAATAGTGTTTGAAGTGCTCAAGTTTGAGACACGGACAAAGGAGGTGGCTTAAGTTCAGGAGGTAGTAGAGTTGTGCATAAAGTCGGGTGAAAACAGTTCAGTCCCACTCTAATCATTGGCAGTATGCAATACACCTGTGAACAATCATCTGGCAGGGCATTCTGGCCCTGTCCCAATACCCGTGCTAAACCCTCTGGTCCTGTATGAAAGCCATTATGTTCATCTTCAGAAAGAGCTTCCCCAACTGTCATGATGCTAAAAATGTGTATCAGACTTCATACCGCAACTCTTAACCATGTTGCTTGGAAGCTGGGTTGGTATTGACCTTGTTAAGTGAAAAACTTATGAGCATACACTGATAATGAAATTACATGAGCTATAAAAGTTAGTTTTTTTTATTTCTGTTCAAGCAAAACTGATTGTTTTCTAGCCCATGTTGAGTCTTGAGGAAGTCTCACGGCAGGTAAATCCAATAACCCAGAAAGTCAATAACTTTCTGATTACTTTGGTGTGAAATCTGAAGAATAAAAATCACCCTCGCGGCTGTACAGCTTTTTTCTGGAGGGTATAAAGTAAACCAAATGAAAAAGGGATAAAGAGGTAAAGGGGTGAGACTCAACTCTACAAATGTCAAGAGGCTGTCGCTCATTGACAGCTTTTCAAACTTGAAGTTCAGGAGGATGACGAGTCATGCTGCTTAAGCACCTTTTTGGCTCGCAACTGAGAGCAAGTTTTTAAAGTGAGGGAAGCGGTGCTAGGTTTTAGGGGGAAAGAGTGAAATTGATAGGCCAGTAGCAAAATAATGGATTAGTCAGTAAGAAGGTACATCTACCCTTGAAAGATCCTCATCTAAAGTTGAAATGAAAGCAGAAACTTGCGATAAAAGCTATTGATTTTTGGACAAGAACAAGCTGATGAACAGAGCTGAGAAATTTTCAGGATCACTTCAGTGCACACATGATCAAATGGTATCAAAAAGCAATATGTTGTCTGAACTTCCTGACATGGGGAATAGAAAATGGATAAAACCCTTTGGAACCACCAAAGGCATATCTGTGGGCTGTTTGCCCGATAATTACTCTGCTGTTTAGTGCATTACACTTCTGAGTAGCCCAGCCTGAAAAGGTGGTGGGCTGCAACACTGCAGCGCCACAAATGGAGCATCGTGTTGCACCGTTGGGAATTCCAGCATCAACCCCAGCGATGGTCAGTAATTAGTATGACTCATACGCTGATAAAGCTTTATACTATTCCACTCCCCTTGTCTCACATTCAGCTCATTCATTATACATATCTGTTTGCTTCCCCTTCAGCCCTGTCTTTAGATCCTTTAGAGCAGTGGTTTTCAAAGTGGGGGCCACCAGGGGGCACTTGGGGGTCCTCAGAAATCTGGGGAGAATCTAAGAAAAATCTTAAATAAGGGAAAAAAGTAGTAGGCCTATTTCAATTTCCGGATATAGAGCCTGCTTTGGCAGGGTAAATCTATTTCCAGTTACAGCGTTTCTGGTGCATCTTTGTCTTTTCTTCTTTCCATTCAAATTACTTCTCATCCTTTCTTTTCTTAACCTTTTCCTTCCTCTTGTTCAGCAATGTTATGAATTTATGACTGAATAGTTCATGAAAAGTTTAAGAATTTTATAATTCAAAATTCAGTCATAAATAAGCTTTCAATAATATGATTAGGGATGCACTCAACGTTTTCGGCCAAAAATGACCCAAAAGTGTAATTTTGGTTTTTGGCCGAAAGACATAAATCACTGAAACAACATGGCCGAAACTAGTGATGACGCGGCAAACAGATCATCCAGCATGCGACTTCTGCACTTTGTGTTTTTATGTGAGAACATATTTAATTTCAGTCTTTCAGCAGCCAGTTAGTATCAGCCTGTATATTATTATGTGTTGTAATCAACCTAAATATTTTATTTTGAATTTTAATTTATATTGTGCATTGCTGTAATGTCAGTGGTAAATAAATATTTTGGCACTTTTGTATTTGATTTATTGCAATGCCTTGATTATAGTGAGGTTCGTACACATCATAGCTAAAATGCTATAGTTGTAATAATTTCTTTCGGTGTTACAATTTTTGATTTTCAGCCTTGATTTGCTCATTTTTTGTTTTCAGTTTTGGTCAAGAATTTTCATTTCGGCGCATTCCTAAAAATGATTAAATTCTGATTATAAAGAGAGAAGCCTTACATTCATAAAGCTCCTCTTGGCAAAGCAAATCTGTTCAACACAGCAAAGCAGCAAGACACCATCATCCTGCTGCTATGATCATGGACAGGACAAGAAAGTTTAAAAAAAAAACAATTCAACTTCAAGTTTGGCGTGACGTCACAATCTCTGTCTGGCGGTTATCAAATGGCTACTCAAGCTAGCTAGCGCATGGAGAGGTTCTTGACAACAAATAGACAGAAGGAGCAGACCAACGGCCCTGCCGTGGAGAACCCTGCAGCGAAAAACACTAAGAAGTGGCCAACTACGGTCGTTTTCACACATGTTTGGGTCGATCCAGGCGCTGCCGCAGCAGTGAAACAGTTACAATGTCTCACATCTGCTTTTTAATCACCACGCCAAGCAGTCGCTCTACAGACTGGAGCGTCGTGTATCCATGGCAACCAGATTGAAGGAGACGTGTCCCAACTGTAACGCGTGGTTGTGTTGTAAACAAAACACACGTGAATGGAGTGTGTTGAAGATGAGACACGGTTGCGTGTTGAAAACAATCTTGTCATGTACTGGAGGCGGCGGATTTCCAGACAAACCAGAGCAAGACGCAGATTGATTCTGTTGAACCGTGAAGTTCGGAGGATACGCAGATATTATGGGCGAACAGCAGGTAGCGGTGAGTTGTAAACATGAGCATTAACGCTTAGCCTGCTAGCCCTTGTTGGTAATTTGTCCAGTGTTTGTGAACGCCCCGTTGAAAAACATTAGTAGCTAGTAGACACAAGATGATACTAAACGTTATAGTTACATATGCCGTAACCCTGTTATTTGAAACAACACTGTCAATAAGAAGGATATCCCAATAGTACCGCTGCCTACGGATACCTGTTTAGGTCAAAAAGGCGGAGTATCTGGGATTTAGGTCGAGCTAAAGTTGGTGCACGTTCACACATCACTCGCGCCGCATTTCAGGTGCATTTCCCAGTTAGGTCGACCTAAATGGGTCCTGCGTGAAAATGACCGAAGAACCGAAAATATGATGTTGCATACATTAAGTGTGCTGCATCATAATGCATAATGAACAAAAGCAAGAAAATACAGTGTAAAAGTTAATGTTTCTTATTTGTAGCATTGTCTGTAGGTGTGGGGGTCCCTGGCTAGAGGCTAATGTTGTGTAGGGGGCCTTCACATGGAAAAGCTTGGGAACCCCCTGCTTTAGAGGTGTCCACAGAGGATGTCATGTCTGTCATCTGATTAAATGAGATTTGACAAACTATTTAAAAAAAATCCTATATGGCTTTTCTCCTAAAGTTGATTTCCTGTTGTGCCAAAAGCACAAAGAGAGCTCCACCAACCAGTTTGCAAAGATGTAATGGAGTTTGCGTGAAATATGATCGTAATATTAAATCTAACAGCTCCCTCATTATTTTCACTCAGCCTTAACTGGCTGCTGTCGTCACCAGTCAGAACAGAGCCGTGAATGAAACCCTGGTTAAGCTCCACTAACCCTTTCTGATGAGTAGATGTCCGCGGCAGCCCAATAAGAGGGCGGCGGGAACTGGACCTGTCTGTGGTGAGAGTCTGATGAAACCAAATGAAATCAGCCGGTTGAAGTCAGGCACCGCATTTTAAGCACAGCTCCAGCAGCTCTGCCCCTTCATCCCATCATTCCCCGACACAAACACAGCAAAAGTCAGATGAGACTGCCAAGAAACGCTGGAAAAGTCATTTATCCACACCCTTTTTTGTATGTATTCAATTTAAACATGTCTGGAAGGAAATGGAGATTGAATTTATGAGTGCAGGAGAAAAGGAAGGAAGCAGCTGCAGTTCAGAACATCTTCTTGAAACTAAATATTTAGTTGCAAGATAATCATGCATGGTACATTGTAAGATATCATAACATTCCGGGGTCAGGGCCAGTTTTAGTTATCATATAAAGACTGTGAATAGCCTGAGTCAATGGATGTATGATGTTAGGCTTCAATCATGTCAAACACAGGACAAAACACACATGTAACACAAATGTCTAATGCCTGCCGCACACGAGAGCTTTCTGTAGTGTTGTTTGCAATTCATCAATCCAGCGATGCATCACGATGGGTCATGTGACGATTTGGCAGCGATTAATTTTCCATGATGCTTTTCCACGGAAAACGAAACCATAAAAAAAGTAGAAGGAAGGAACCCCGCCGCCGCCCGGACAGTTTAACGAGTGACACACAACAACAAGAATGGCTACCCAAGCTCAGTGCTCCAGCTAAAGAGCCTGCAATAGCTTTGCCACCTGGGTATGGCTCCCACGTTTGGAAGTCGTTTTGGTTTCAGGAAAACTCGAACAAAACTTTGGACAAGAAGACATTAAAATTAAGTACCTTTGTAATACAACGAACATGCTACAGCACCTCAGGCGATTCCAATCCCGGGACAGAGAACGCACCGCCGCCTGTCCCAGCACAACAGAGGACCATCTTTCATACGATCACTAAACTTCCCAGGAATTCGGAGAAAGCCCGTCGGATCACGCATGCAATAGGACTATTCATTGGCACGGATTTGCAGCCTTATTCAGCGGCGAACAGCAAGGCTTTCCGTAAAATACTGCGAGCCGCAGAGCCACGTTACAAATGCTCGCATCGCACCTGTTTTGCAATGAAGGAGGTCCCAAAAATCTACAACGATGCTAAAGAGAAGGGAAATATTTGTTGGCTATTTGTTTGTGCAAGTTAGGTCTCTGTTATCTCGTCATTATGTCGTTAAGTGTTCTGGACTTAGAGGGTCTGTGTCAGTTGAACGTAATAGAAAAGCAAAGCCACCATTGTCATTTTCCTAACTTTGTTTTTAATATACTGTACAATGTAGAGTACATAGTCACTTACACTACAAGCTTTTATAGACTAATCTGGGCAAACGCCGTCAGCAGACCGCCATCGCTTAGGGTGACATTTCTGTACATGTGTAATTAGAACAGATGAAATTCGGGTTATTTTCTTATTAATATCGAGGAAATCTGGAAAGATGTGCACATTTCTTGGTTGTTGGAACAGCAGTGGAAAACTTTAGCGGAAGTACCGTGTGTCCTTGAATTAATAATCTAATTTATTCACAAATGTAGCATCAAATGAAGGAAAAAAAAATTTTTAGATGCAAAAAAGCATTAAAAATCGCAATAATCGTGATTATTATGGCCTCAATAATCGAATTGAATCGACACATTATAAATCGCCATAATTGAAAAATCGAGGGTCCCGTAATCGAATCGAATTGTGAAGTCATCTAGACGGGGCAACACTAGTTTTCTACCTCAGGAGGGCTTGAGATGAAAATCAAACACGTTTGATATTTTTGATGTCCAACTGGACGTCCTGATCTAGATGAAGAGACCAGGATGAGCTGCATGTGTGTCTGATGATTAGAAACACAACTGCTGCTGTAATAATGACAGAAGTCAGCAGCTGCTTGGTGGCTGGATTTGGACCTAACGATCCACAGATACACCTGCACTGTCTGCTGTCTTTCTACAGAACTTCATGTATAACAGACATTGTTTACATAAACTTTATCATTTATATTTACTGTTGTCCATAACCAAGATTAACTGAAACATTCAGTAATAATTTTGTGATAAAATTAACTAATAATAGTGATGACTACATACATACAGTAGCAGTGATGATGAAGCTACACATCTGCAGCAGCTTCTAGAGCAGCAGTCTGCAATCTGTGGGTCCACAGCTGTAAGTGGCTCTTTGGACCCTCCACAATGGCTCTCAATAACTTTGACTAAAGATAATAAAGAACCAGCTACTATTTTAAAATACTGGAATATACTCAAAAAGTAGCAGTAATAGTTTTAGATATATGTTTCTTGTCATTAGCTTGGAGATTAGGGGTTTTTCCTATATTGTTTCCCACAAATAGACATTTTTATACAGTTGAGTCCAGTTGAAGACTGAAGGAAATGTATCTATCTTCTTTTTCCCCCAAGTTTTTATTTAAAAACCTACAAGTAGAATTAAAACTAAATTCTTTAAAATGACAGCAGTTTTTCTAAAGCAAAGTTATTAAAAATTGTAAACTGCATTTTTCCAAAAAGACATGAAATCTTTGCTCTAAACTCAAGTTTAAAGAAAATATTTCTTATTCATGTTTAAAATCAGCTTGGAGAACCCGTTCTCTCCCAGTTTTAAGCTTTTCTCACTAAGATATTGCATTTGGGGAATGGAAGCTGCTGCTCTGCAGGAGAGACACAAAACTGCTTCCAAACCACTTTCCTTCCTTATTTTAGACACTAAACAATATGTTTGCAAAGATATTTAGTGTCTAGAAGCAAACTAAAAAAAGAACCCCAAAACTTCTGACTTCTGATTTAACTGAAATGCACCATTAGTCGAAACACACAAACATGGTCTCACAAGGCTCCTGCAGTGACATTAATGCTTCGTTTTACCAGCGATGTTTGAAACCTTGTGCTGGGACAGTGATGGTTTGATCAGTTTCACTATGAAACTGGGGGAGACACGTTCCCTCCATCTCCAGCGCTCATGAACTAAGCTACAGTACGAAGCAGGCTAACAGTGGAAGGCAGCTAGCAGTTACAGCTGGACGGCAGGCAGCCGCATTTTATACACAATACTATTTAATATTATACAGTACAATGGCTGAGATGACTTACCTCTACACTGCGCTCTGTCTTTCCAACATTTCCACCGTCGTAATGTTATTGCTGCGTGTTTTGTGTTGTTTACCCCCAGATCTGTGGAAAATTTACTTAAACACACCAGGAGTGGGCACCCTCGGCGCATTTGTCGCCTTAGGCGATTGCCTAGGTCGCCTGTAGCAATCGCCGGCCCTGGGAATTCACCCAAAGTGTGGGAGACATGACCTTGACATCATGTAATTTTGCAATACAATAATACAACAAGACAAATTGTGTCTACCGTATTTTCCGGACTATAAGTCACACTTTTTTTCATAGTTTGGTTGCCCGTGCGACTTATAGTCCAGTGCGACTTATATACCAAAATATATACAATTTAACATATTATTAAGTATTAATTCATATTTAGTGACATGAGCCAAGGAGTAAATATCACCGTGTAATGTCAAAAGAGGGTGCTCTAGGATTGTGACAACTATATTCTGCTCCAAGGGTAAAATCCCCAAAATAGCCTTATAAGAGGAGTTCATTTTGGAACAAATCCTCAAAAAACACATTTATCCTTCTTCGTTATGATGTTTATGATCATTTACAGGCATTAACTTTGGAATTGGATCGATTTTTTTCTAGCAGTAAGAAGTTGGATATGAAAAATCCCAAAATCACACTATTATAAATAAATAAATGCGACTTATAGTCCGGTGCGACTTGTATATGTTTTTTTTTACTCTTCATTATGCATTTTTTGACTGATGCGACTTATATTTAGGAGCGACTTATAGTCCGGAAAATACGGTAGTTAAAAGTAAAACATACTTGTATTCACGTAAATGTCTGATCGCACTGCAGCAGCAGCTAACAAGCTCTCCATGACATGACGTCAGTGACAGAACCTTCAGTCGGCATGGATAATAGCAGCGGTGGAGAACATGAAAGATGTTGAATAAAACAGCTCGACTGGAACTGCTTTGTGTGGTGGGATCATCAGAAGAGTGTGATGACGCAGTTATGCTGCATTCACGTACTTGGCAAATATCTGACAACAGAATATCCTACTGCTAGCGCTTCTGGAGCCTCATTAGTGTTTCTAGAGTGAATTTGGGAAATAGCCCTCGTTTCTCCTGACTCTTAGTGGTTTATATAAGTGTCAATAATAAAAAAAAAATCAAATCAATGGATCACCAACGCCCCCCTTTTAAGAAAAAAAAAACCCCAGCGCCCCCAACGGCCTCCCCTTGGGGGGCGGTACGTTGAGAAACACTAACATGGATCATCATGGATAATGTTTTCGTCTGTTAAACATGGCAATAATAGTCACAATCATCTTATCTGCACTTTAAAATATTTTAAACCCTCTTTTCTTTTGATTCAAACACATTATTTCTTTATGTAAATCACACATTAATGCTCCTCTACAAAAAAAACAAAAGCCCTGGGAGACTTTGCTTTCGCGCAAATTCCAACTAATGTAGTGACACGACAACATTTTGAAACTAAAAAAAGATTTAGTTTTAAAATTATGAAGAAGAGACGCTTTTCTCCTGAACTCCATATGAATTTATGGGAACATGAAGTTTTTATTAGGAAATAAGACACTAACATGGTTAAAACTCACCAAAGTCCATTTTTCATAATACGACCCCTTTAACTTGTTCTTAAATTTTGCATTTATTTAATTGTTTTTGGACTTTAAATTACCTTTTGAATGAATTGTGCTGTAAAAAAAAAAAATGAACCATGCCCTGTCTACGATTGCTCTTTTGGGTGAAGATTATTCACATCAAAAATGCTGTTTCACAAAGGAGAATTGTCCATTCAATGAACAGCTGTTAACCGCTATAACCATGTTCAAGCAGGGGCCGTGTTTCGTGTTAAAAACGTGTCCCAGTAAGACAGAAATATTGCTGCAGAGCTGGAGTTAGACTTCCTTTACCAAACCAGGACATATTTGGGAGGGAAAGACAGTGCAAGTGACTGGCTATGTATTGACAATGTTTTTGTTTGTCCATAATCACCGAATGTCGTAGTTGGCATGTACAAGGGAAATAACAATGTCTCTCAGACGTCAGACGCCCTGCTGGGGATCCTCAGCTTGGCATCTCTGTAACAATAGCACCATCATTTCCAGTCCTCTAAAGCAGGGATTCTCAACCTTTGTCATGATGGGGCCCAATTTTTCAGTCCAAACTGGTCCAGGGTCCACATAACACTGTATTTGTGTAATGATGTCATTTTTGGTTTATTTATTTAATGACTAAACCAAATCCACCTGCCTTTAACAGACTGAACCTATAAAATGTGACGTGATAAACATGAATAACATAATATATTATGAAACCGTCACAAACACATTTATATCACACGTATAATTCATGGAATAAAATCAAGCAAAAATCACAATTAGGCTATAAACACAAAATCTACAACATTTTACCACAAAAAGAGGAACAACAGAAAAAACTTATGGAAATTAATTTCAAAAAGAGATAAAATGGTGCAGTAATAGATCACATTGAAAATAAAAAGGCTCAATTTAAATAATATGTAAGAACCTGTATTTTATTTGTTTAGACAGGCCATTAAAGCACAAAATTTTTCTGAGAATCTTTTAAAGAACGTCCAAACATAACAGACATTTTCTGCATCGATAGCTGATTTTCTCTTTTTTTTTCTTAAAAATATTTTCTTTCCAACCAGTGTTAGATGTTTGTTTCTAGAAGCTTAAGGATTGCAGGCTTTAGGGCTTCCGTTAGCATTAGCATTGACGTTAGCATTAGCTTTAAAGCTAGCTTTAGCTGGTGCTCCGTCCAGACTTCTCAGCTCTGCTTTGTTATCTCCACTCACTAATCTGTATTTAATCTCTTTAGGGGCAGTTTGGGACCATTTTTGTCTCAATTATTTTGTTTTAATTCCTCCTTATGCTTGCTACAAGCTAGCGGCTAGCTGAATGTCTTCTTCTGCTTGTTTGTTGAACTCTGACAAATTAGCGCCATCAGGTGGGTGGAGGCTACATTACAACTCATCCAGTCATAAATAACAGTGTAAATACTCAGCCTTCGCCGCCCACATGTGGAAAAGGAACTTTTTTCTCGGCCCTCTAGGTGGCACTCGAGGCCCCAGCTTTGGCCACAGGCCAATCGTAGAGGGGATAAAGAAAATGTGCGAGTTCCACCTGACTAAAATAATCATTTTATCTTTGAATTTGAGACTTTAACTGCATTAAATATGAACATTTCACTATCAACAGTGGAGTATTATAAGATAAACATGGTGTAAACTAGGATTGCACAATATAATCAGCCCACTATCGGTATATATCGGCCTTAAAACTGAGTATTGGGTATCGGCCACCCCACCGATACTTAACTGATATTTAACCGATCAGCCTGTCGTTTCTAAAGTCTAAAAAAAAAAAAAAGATTTCTTATTAAAAAACGTATTTTTTATAGACTATAAAATTTTCAAAAGACTAGGGGGTGGGACAAAATATCGATACACTGAAATATCACTTTTTTATGCTACTTTTATGCTAATTGTGATACATATTCTGATATTATATTGACAGTAAAAATTGCGGTATCGATCTATTTTACTAATGAAATCTCGCAATATTTCATCATGCTGTTACAAATTCACAAAAAATTTCGTAATCTTGTCAAATCTCACGAAATATCGTGAGATTTTGTAACAGGACAATAAAATCTCACAAGATTTTGTAAGTAAAATAGATCGATAACCCATTTTTAAATATCGATTAGATATTGGCATTTGAAAATATTGTGATATTTCAAGCTATTAAAACTTTTTTCCACCCATCCAAAGTGTCGGAAATGGATAACAAAACTGCTATTTGCAATGACTGCTTATTTTTTTCAGTTTTAATATCGGTATCGATATCGGTTATTGGCCACATGAGTTTTAAAATATTGGCAAGTGGGATATCGGCCAAAATTCCAATATTGTGCATCCCTAGTGTAAACATTAATAAACAGGATCTGATATGAGAAATAATGGTATTGGGGTATGACTGTGGGCTTTTACTTTGTTATGATATGAATGCGGGAATACAGATTTTATAAAAACAAGAAAAAGAATACAAAAAAAGAATACAGAGGACTGCTACATGTCTTTGAAAAAATGCATACTCATTCAACCATCACTCCCATTTAAAGTCTAATTTAGCTTTCACCAAACTTATTCATGACTATTTTTCACTGTAACATAGGTTTTAGTAATTTAAAGGGGAGGGCATCAACAGCAGAAAAGAATGACAATAGGCTCAGTTAAATATGCACACAGATGGAGCCGTCTTTCTGTCCTCTGCATTCTTTTCATGCATATTTCATTTTGTTTTCAGAGAGCTGGTGGATGCATCCCCAAACACAGCAAATAGAGCATTACCATCACGGAGGGCAGCTCACATGCGACCAGTAAAAGAAGCTGTAATGTATTTAATGCCGCACAGGCCACCGATATCGAGTGCTACTTCTGTTTATGTCTGTTTCTATTCATCCATCTATTTCCTCTGCTTATTCCAGTGCAGGGTGGTCGGGAGCTGGAGCCTGTCCCAAGCTGCTACTGGGCAAGAGGCCGTACACCCTGGACAGGTTGCCAATCAACTACAGAGCCCACAAGTGACCAGTTAACCTAACATCATGTCTTTGGATGGTGGGAGGAAGCTGGAACGTAACCCACGCTTACACAAGGAGAACATGCAACATCCAACTGGAGGGCTTGGTTCCACACCCTCCTCCCCAGGCGAGGCCTTGCTGTGAGGCATCAGTGCAGCCCTGTCTCTCTAAAAATGATTTCTTTCACCGCTGCCATGTTTGCTGAATATTGCTTTTGAAACTGACACTGAAACTTAGAAGTGAGCTGAAGTGTAACTACCTTGTGGTTCCAGCCTATTTTCCCTGAGGTACCCCTTCATGCAACTACCCCCCCCCCTATGCTGAAAGCACTAAATTCAGCTAACTCCTCACATGAGGGGTACCATTTATTGTATTTTTATGTTTAAATATACAAATTAGGTGTTATATAGCCAAAAATGCGCTAATGTGCATACATTTTAAGGA
Source organism: Atherinomorus stipes (assembly GCA_023101725.1). NCBI lineage: Eukaryota > Metazoa > Chordata > Actinopteri > Atheriniformes > Atherinidae > Atherinomorus > Atherinomorus stipes. The sequence goes on along the minus strand of JALJCO010006418.1, from coordinate 65,822 downwards.
TGCACAATATTGGAATTTTGGCCGATATCTGATATGCCGATATTTTAAAACTCATGTTGCCGATAACCGATATTAATACTGATATTAAAGCTGAAAAAATGAGCAGTCATTGCAAAAAGCAGTTTTGTTATCTGACACTTAAAAAAATAGGGGTGGCGTGAATATCAATACACTGAAATATCGCAATATTTATAAAAATGATGTCTAAAAACGTGGCATCAATCTTTTTTGGTCTGGCTTCTGGCTTTTTTCCTTGATTAAATCTTCTCCTCTTTTTCTTTCCCCCCGTCCTCCCCTTTCCTTCTTTTTTTCTTTTTTTTTTTTTTCCCTTTTTTCACGGCTGCTGCTACCCAGACAACAACAACAACACAATTTGCAAAACTCTGAACTCACGGGACAATAGTACTCATTCATTCATTCTACTTAAAGTATTTGTGAAAATCAAGGAGTTTCACTGCAGATGTCTAATATAGAGGCTGCCCCGTATCTGCACCAAAGGGCGACTCAACATAATATCTTCTGTAGGAGTCAAAATGATGCAGAAACTTTACCGGTGAGTAAATGCACGTAGAAACTCCTAGAAAGAAGGTCCAGGTTGAAAAAAAAGAAAGTTATCCTTTAGCCAGCCCTGTGAAAAGCCATTGATAACATTATCCACTGCAGAGACATTTGTTATTCTGATCATCTTTTAGCTGACCTGATCGTTGAAGGAAAACTGTGAATGAATCCTCACCCGCACAAAAACCTCATAAGTCGGTTTCATTCACAATCCGATCCTTTTGAAAGCGCAGCCTCGATCCTTTAGAAGCTCTCATCTATTCATCGGTGAACAATATTCTATTAAACCCATTTAATTTCACCAGAAGCCAGTTTCATCAATAAAACATAAACTCCTGGATGAATAGTCCCCGAGCAAAAATGTAAAGAGATTACCCTCCAGAGGTGGTCTTTGCCATTCCCTGTTAAATATGACTGGCATTTTCTTTTCTCTGCTTCTTGTTGTTTGGAGCTTCAAGCAGGGCACTTCTAAAATTTCTCTGAAGATAAAGCAATTTAAAAAGTAATGATTTACCTCTTGTGCCTCCAGGACTTCAGGTGTGTTGTTATTCAGGTCTTAATGCAGTGTTTAATCTCAATTTAAAACCAATTTAATGGTAATTAGTCATTCTGCACTCCTGGCCTCAGCAACATAAGAGTGAAAGTCTATTGATGAGCGGGACGGCTGAAAATGAATGATGCTGATTTATTAATCCGAGTATGTTTTATCATGTGCTTCTGTGGTAATGATCTTAGATGGTTTCCAGTTTTACTTCAGCTTTTACTGGTCAAACAAACAGTTTACTGCATATGCCTCAGATCCTTTGCACTCTATAAAATCTAACAAGAGTAAACCAATCATTTTGCCTTGTTGTCATTCTTTTCAGCACAGTCTCAACAGTGGGATTTTTATTTTTTATTTTGACACACTGTATTAACACAACTGGCCTAAAAAACAACCCAAAAAAAAAAAAACATAAAATCCAAGTAGAAATAAGTTAGATCTTTCATTGTGAAAAGCAAATATAAGCAAATATATATATTATGTTAATATAGGAAGTTGATTTTGAAATATTTTGCAAAAATATGGCTATCGAAAGAGATATACAACATTATTTACATCAAAATGATGCCACAAAGATAATTTGTTCCAGTCCAAAAATCAGTTCCTGTCCATCAGAAGACAGAGAGGACATTCCAGGTCTGATATTTCCAGGGTTTTAGTCCTCCTGTCCACCAGGGGGCAGCCATTCAATCTGGTTTTGGTGAATTTTGGTGACTTCGGCCACCTCCCCTCTTCCTCAGCAACCAAATGCATCATGTAACGTAATTTTCTGATTGGTTGAAGGCTTTTTTGACACGTTTTCTTGCTTGTGAGAACTTTCCGTACAATCTGCTGTTTTTACCATTTTTTTCTTCACCAAACACGTATTAAAAGTGACGGCTATTCTGCCCTTAATGGAATTTGATGCAGCTAGTATACGTTTGGATGTTTATCTGAAACACTGTGAAACTGAAATACAAATAAACAAATGTACATTAATAAACTTAAATGAGTTGCATTCTAATTTACACAGGAGCAAATATTATTTTATGTCAATGAAAATACTATAATAATGAATTTCCTCATCAGTTACACACACACACACGACTCAAGATTAGCATAACTGCAAACTTAACATAGAAAATCCCATAGACGGGCTAACGTGATTTCGCCGCCATTTTCAAAGGTTTAATATAAAACAACATTCCTTCAGCATTTATCCGTCAACATCAACATTAAATAAGCTTAACTGATAACTTGACGACATTTATTCTTCCAGGTCGTGTACAGAAAAGTGCAAAAAGATGATGAGAAATGCTCAGCAGCTCTGCAGGAATGTCACGTAGCAGGAACTACAGCAAGTCTGGAAGAACAAAAAACTCCTGTTTGGCAATTTCACTGCTGACTTTTTTTAAGAGGCAGCACAACGGCAATATCAGCAGAAAAAGTAGGTTGTACATTTTATATCATAACCCCTGTTATATTTGCTCTATCGACATGATTTAAAAACTGGTTTATAGTTTGAAGTCCGCACCATACAGTGAAGCTGGAACAGAGCTGTGTTTAACTATGTCACCTTAAATCAGACATGCGATCTGGACGCGCCGGTGCATCTGTTGACCCCAGAGGAGTTGGAAATATCATGCAAACTTGCTGCCTGACGGTGTTTTCAGACCAAACACAATTTTCATTCTAAGTTTCTGTCTGCGTTCACCAGATAATTAACCTATGGCTAAGCCACGCCCCTTCCTTAGCTGTGCGCACTGTAATTGGCTCATCGCGTTTGGGGGCGTGGTTTAATCATAGGTCAATTCAGAGGCATTCTGAGTTTGATTTCCACCATTTATTCCAGGAGCTGCGCTCTGACTTTCAGCTTTCGTCCGATCCGGCCCAGTTTAACCACCATTATAAGTCCAGTAAATCCCATCGGCACATCGGGTCATCAGACCACCGTTCAGAAACCGGGACCAGACGCAGATCGCAGTTTATCCTCCTCTGTCTTCAGAGAGTGAAGCGATTTCCAGGTTCTTCTTGGTGTTTCCCGTCCTGTCAGAAAATGTGTCTCTGCTTCGTGACGTTGAGTCGCTCTGATTGGTGGATGCCCGACGTCAAGATGCCAAGCTCAGATTTTCCAGCTCAAGCATTTTCATGAACTTGAAGCTCGACGCCGGATATGCCTCGCCGACACGCGTCGCCCATTGACTTTGCATGTAAACCTGATGCCCTTGACACCCAAATCAACCCAAATCTGAACACAGCGTTAAAAAAAGTATAATATTAATTGGCTTAATTGGCTGTTCATTTTATTAATGGGAGTGATTAAGTAGAATCAACTAGAATGGTTCAACTTTTTTAAACTTGATTAATCTGATTAAGTTGTAAGTGAACGAGTTTGTGGACAAAACTAGATGTGATTGATTTCATATATATTAGATGAGATACTTTACAAAAAGTTAGTTTTATTTTTACCAACATGATGATTTCAAGTTCATATTACTCGAAGTAATTGAGCCCAAAATTGTTCTTGCATAGCAGGAACTCCACGTGGGAGTGTTTAGCTAAAGCTACAGATGTTTCTGTCACGGTGCAGCAGCTGCTGGATAGCAGGTGTTAAATACAGTAACTTGAGAGGGGTCACATGACACTACCAACAGCCCCCAGTATCGGCCTATATCGGACTTAACACTGAGAATCGGAAATCTAACCGATCAGGCTGCTGTTCCTACAATCTTTAAAAATTAAAATAAAAACTTCTTTTTCTTCAAAAACTTCTTTTGTACAGACTTTTAAACTTCTAAAGACCAGGGGTGGGAAAAAATATCAATACACTGAAATATCGAGATATTATCATATGCTGATATCATATTGACATTTGAAAACGTGGGATCGATCTATTTTACTAACAAAGTCTCGCGATATTTCATTGTTCTGTTACGAAATCTTGCGAGAATTCACGAAATAAAGTAAAATAAATTGATAACGTTTTTCGGTATTGATTTGATATCGGCATATAAAAAATATTGCGATATTTCAGCGTATCAATATTTTTTCCCACCCCTATTTTTCAAAGTGTGGGAAACAGACAACAAAACTGCTATTTAATGACTACTTATTTTTTTCAGCTTTAATATCGATATTGATATCAGTTATCAGCCACATAAGTTTTAAAATATTGGCATATCAGATATTGGCCAAAATTCCAATATTGTCATTTTCAGTCATTTTCTGTACCGCTTATCCAGTTCAGGGTCGCGGGGGTTGCTGGAGCCTATCCCAGCTATTATCAGGCGAGAGGCGGGGTACACCCTGGACAGGTCGCCAGTCTGTCGCAGGGCCAACACTGAAAGACAGACAACCATTCACTCTCACACTCATACCTAGGGGCAATTTAGAGTGATCAATTAACCTAACATGCATGTCTTTGGATGGTGGGAGGAAGCCGGAGTACCCGGAGAGAACCCGGAGAGAACACGGGGAGAACATGCAAACTCCACACAGGAAGGTCACGGTTGGAATTGTTCGAACCCCCTCCCCAGCCGGGAATTGAACCAGCAACCTTCGTACTGTGAGGCTGCGGTGCTAACCACCACGCCACCGTGCAGCCCAATATTGTGCATCCCTAATTTATACAGGAAATCCTTCATTTGCCTCATCAATCATCATTTTAACAGAAAAACTGGATTTTCAGTCAAAACATCGAAAGTCAGATACTGTTTGGGGACAATGTGAGACATTTTAGTTTGAAATTGACATAACACCAGAGCTGTCAATCAAAACAAATTAATTTTTTAAGTATTTACCAATCTACCACTTTTACCAGTGAAAAGTTTCATTGTGTGAATTATCTGTAATTTCTTTGTTAAAAGAGTTAAACTGCATTGTGGGAAACCTGCTCCCACATCATCACTAATATCCGTGGACCCATTTTAATTAAACTGATTCATCTTGAGTAAATCAAATCATGTCGCATTTTACACTCCAAAGTTTTTATAACTCATTTAAAATTACTATCACTAATATATGAAATAAATTAAGCTGTATCCATTAGATAAATTCTATTAAAATCGATGTTACGTTTTACAGTGCAGCTGAATTTTATTGCAGCTCAAACCCGATAAATCTAGCCTGTCCTCTGATGCTCATGTATGGGCATGTCAGTGAAAGCCCCGTCCTGGCTGCACCGTTACAACGCTGCACAATTTCATTTATGACTGACAATTAATCTGAACAAACCAAAACACTCCACAGCATGGCTGCTGGAGCGTGACGGCGTTGGCGAGAAAACCTGCTCTCGCCCTGATTCGTGTCCCAGCCGCCGGTCTGGCCTCCTTCACCCAGCATTTATCTGCTTCTCCTGGAAACTCATCAATCTCTAATGGTTTAATTCTGTTTCCAGTACGGCCTGTATGTTCCCATTAATGACTTTTCAATCACGCTGTAGAGCAGAGGCAGGATAAGACGTCCTTCAAAATAATGCAAAAATAAAACTAAGGCTTGAAGAAAAGGAATTAAATCGATATTACTATGCATATTTGATAAAAGCTGCAGATAATCTGGGGTGATTATGGAAAAATTTAATTTATAAATGTGAACTGTGATCTAAACAGACTATCTGGGCTGTAGTTGACATGAAAGCCTTGCTTACATTGATCTAACTCAATTATTTTGGAGGTAATAATGCTATTTTTTGGGTAAAATCAACTTAATAGCCACGCTTTCTAATTTGTAATATTTTTTTTTTTACTATCAAAGTAAATTTTTTTAGTTGTTGCAGCGTTAGCATGCAACACACAAAGGGGGCGGAGCTATATTCAAATTTCAATCTGGACCACAAAGGCTCATGGGAAATGCAAATTAAGAAATTAACTTTTTATTAGGAATCCACGATATGATCTGCCCCCTACCTGTATCGGCCTATATCTACCTTAAAACTGAGTATTGGACATCGGCCACCCTACCAATATCTAACCGATATTTAACCGATCAGCACACTGTTTCTCAAGTCTAAAAAAAAAAAAAAAAAAACTTTTTCTTTTTCGTCAACAAAAACTTCTTTTATACTGACTTTAAAACTTCTAAAGACTAGAGGTGGGAAAAAATATCGATCCACTGATTTATCACAATATTTCCATATGCTGATATCATACTGACATTTAAAAACGCGGCATTGATCTATTTTACTAACAAAAGCTTGTGACGTTTAATCATTCTGTTATGGAATTTCGTGAGAATTCATAAAAATATCGTGAGATTTTGTAACAACAATGAAATCTCACGAGATTTTGAAAGTAAAATAGATCGATATTGCGTTTTTAAATATCGATTTGATATCAGCATATGAAAATATCGCGATATTTCAGTGTATCGATATTTTTTTTCCCCCACCCCTATTTTTCAAGGTGTCGGAAACGGATAAAAAAAAAAACTGCTATTTGCAATGACTGTTTATTTTTTCAGCTTTAATATCAGTATTAATATCAGTTAAAGGCCATGAGTTTTAAAATGTCGGCATATCGGATATCAGCCAAAATTCCAAAATTGTGCATCCGTACTTTTTATGATTGTTATCTTATAAATTTGTAAGTGTATATCTTTGGCTTGGGACTAAATATAATGTATTTATTAAGCCATAATAAAAACTTTACTTTCTATTGAATTAGAAATTTTACTTGAGAAATAAATGCATGTAACAAAATGGCAGCACTTCAGATAGTTAAACTGTTAGTTTAAATGAAAAATCAAGTTGCAACAAGAGGAGAAAAAGTGCTTACGGTCTTTGTTATGAATCATATTTTTACATTGTAAGAATGCAGTTTCTTTCATTTAGAGATGGATTTGTGGCTCCTTGAAGGGAGTTGGTCAGTCCTTTTTAAAGAACCATTTAAAAGACTGGCTTGTTCTTATTTTTTATTCATTATTTTTATATTTTAGAATTCAGTAAACAGTAAATTTATATTGTTTCTATTGTCTATTGTTTCTAATTTCTCTATTGTGTTGGATTTTTTCAAAAAATGCAGGAAAAATACAGAAGTACAGCAGAAGTAGAATAAAGCTGTGCTACATCTGTAAATTTTGGTAAATGTTTTGGAACTCAAATTTATAACACTGTTTCTGCCCATGAATACATTCACATGAATGAAGCATGTTGGACATCAGACTCTAATGATGCACATGTGTGTCACGTGAAGACAGTTTCAATCATCTGAATTTTAAAAAATGGACATCACAAGATCTGATTGTCATCATTCACTGTTTAAAAGAATCCATTCATGAACGTCACATCTCTACTTTCTTTTTCTAAAGGTAAACATACGGTGGCCCACAGGTGCAAATGCGCTTATATAAACAACTGCAAGAAGAAAACGCAGCAAAAGAAAAAGCAACTGCAAGAGGAAAATGCTGCATATGGGAAAAACAAGTTCTTTTCCCTTATGCAGCTGCAAAAAGGAATTCTTGCAGCTGTTTTCATTTATGCAGCATTTTCTTGTTGCAATTTTTGTTTTTGAAGTATTTTCTTAATGCAGTTGTTTCCATTTTTCAGCATTTTTTTTTGCAGTTGTTTTTGCAGCATTTTGTTGTTGCAGTTGTTTTTGTTTATGAAGCATTTTCTTGTTGCAGTTATTGTTTTGCAGCATTTTCTTCTTGCAGCTTGCAGTTGCTTTAGTTTTGCAGCATTTCCTTCTTGCAGTTGTTTTAGTTTTGCAGCATTTTCTTCTTGCAGTTGTTTTAGTTTTGCAGCATTTTCTTCTTGCAGCTTTTTTTGTTTTGCAGCATTTTCTTCTTGCAGTTTTTTTGTTTTGCAGCATTTTCTTCTTGCAGTTGTTTTAGTTTTGCAGCATTTTCTTCTTGCAGCTTTTTTTGTTTTGCAGCATTTTCTTCTTGCAGTTGTTTTAGTTTTGCAGCATTTTCTTGTTGCAGCTTTTTTTGTTTTGCAGCATTTTCTTCTTGCAGTTTTCATCTTGCAATAGTTTTTGTTTTGCAGCATTTTCTTCTTGCAGTTGTTTTTTGTTTATGCAGCATTTTTCTTGTTGCAGTTGTTTTAGTTTTGCAGCATTTTCTTGTTGCAGTTTTTTCTTTCGTTTTTGTTTTGCAGCATTTTCTTCTTGCAGTTGTTTTTTTTGTTTTTTTATGTAGTATTTTTCTTGTTGCAGTTGTTAGTTTTTGCAGCATTTCCTTCTTGCAGTTTTTGTGCAGTATTTGTCTTGTTGCAGTTGTTTTTGCAGTATTTTTTGTTGCCATTGTTTTAGTCTTTGCATTGTTTTCTTGTTGCAGTTGTTTCTGTTCATGCAGCATTTTTTTCCCTTGCAGTTGTTTATGTATAATTGCATTTGTATAAAAAATATATTTCCATATCATCAAAATTTTGGTTTCAAGCACATCACACAAAAACTAATAAATTTATGTGTAACAAAGTACAGTAATCTTTAAAAGTTGATCCAAAGTATTGTTTTTTTTCAGTGTTGTAAGAAACACTGGAAAGCACAGAGCTAATTTGATGAGGAGCCTCAGCAAAACAGACAGTCCAAAAGTTGGTCTGTTGTTCTCAGTATATTGTTGGGATTATAGATTTTCACCCTCCTCTCTGGGGAACCAAACACTGCCACCATATTTCATTTCTTCTTTTTCTAATGGAGACTTTCAGTTGTCAAACCAGCACAGAGGAAGCACATAAGGAAAAAAATAACTTGCCCAGGTCTCCGTTGCCAGGTGCACAATAGCTCTGAGGCCCACTAGCGAAGGCATTGCTATGAAAAAACTACCTAGACACAAAAAGAAAGATTTAGAGGTGAGGAAAAACCTAAGTGACTTATCGTTTCCTGTAAGAATAACTCTGTCATTCAAAAAACAGAGTTCTGCTCTCCAGCTCAAAGCGTCTTGGTGTTCCCTGCAGTCACCTTTAACAATAGGATTAGTGCCAAGCTCTGTAGCAGAAAAGGCAGCAGAAAGGAAGATAAAAAAAAGTGGCTGGGATCGCAGCTATCACTGATGGAGCCCGAGCCCCTGAGGGAGCACTTGTCTTTCTGTTTGATTTGTTTTTCTGTCATCTGGTCTGTAGCCAGTGGCTGCGGTCTGTTTGCTTGGCACTGGCACAGCCTTTTTATCTGCCGATGGAGAGGCAGAAGTAAGGGGAATAGCTCTGTGACCAAGCGCTGAACCTCCCTCATCCATTTCCAAAGACGGGCAGCAGAGGCAGAGAAATAGCCCTGACCCGAAGACGTCGGGATTGGCTGCAGCTGACCTGAGATTCCTGACCCCGGTGTGATGGTGTGGGAGCATCTTACCCACACAGACGTCCAGTTTCGTGTGGTAGAGCTTGATTTTGTTGTTGACTTGCTTCTGAATGCTTTATGAAGACACCTTTGGCACTTCGGTGAATTTATACAGGAGTCAATATCATCATCATAAAATACCTCAGTCTCACTCTAGCTGATAGTCCAGTTGTCAGTGTTTGGAAGAGCTTACAACCCTAATCGATGAGAAAAGAAATTACCACTGGCAGCCGTGGCAGAAGGCTGAGGAGAGACGGAGCAACAGACGGAGCCACAGCGTCACTTCAACAAAAAGCTACCGAGATCGGGTTGAGGAAACGCTCGCGGTAATAAGACGGCGTCTGGCTGATGGGAGCCGTATGCAAGCGCTCTGATGCGTCTCTACTGGGGATACATGATATAATTGGCCCCCTATCAGTGTCGGCTGATATCGGCAACCCCACCGATATTTAACTGATATTTAACCGATCAGGCCGCAGTTTCTAAAGTCTAAAAAAAAACCCAAAAACTTCTTCTTCAAAAACGTCTTTTTTACAGACTTTAAAACTTCTAAAGACTAGGGGTGGGAAAAAATATCGATACAGTGAAATATCGCAATATTTTCTTATGCTGATTTCATATTGACAAATCTAAAATGCGGTATCAATCTACTTTACTCACGAAATCTTGCGGTTTTTCATTTTTTGTTACAAAATCTCACGAGAATTCACTAAAATTCTGCGATATTTTCATATGCTGATATCATATCAACATGTAAAAATGCGGTATCGATCTATTTTACAGACAAAATCTTGCAATATTTCATCGTTCTGTTACGAAATCTCATGAGAATTCACAAAATATCATGAGATTTTCTGACAGAACGATAAAATCTTGCGAGCTCTTGTAAGTAAAATAGATTGATACCACAATTTTAAATATCGATTTGATATTGGTTGGAATGTAAGATATTAGAATTTTGGCCGATATCCGATATACTGATATCGCATGATTTTGTAACAGAATAATGAAATGTCACAGGATTTCATTATGTGGGCAATAACTGATAACCGATAGCGATAGCGATATTAAAGCTGAAAAAATATGCAGTCATTGTAAATAGCAGTTTTGTTGTCCGTTTCCGACACTTTGAAAAATAAGGGTGGGAAAAAATATCAATACACTGAAATATCACAATATTTTCAAATGCCGATATCAAATTGATATTTATGTGGAGTGTTGATCTATTTTACTTACAAAATCTCCTGAGATTTTGTGAATTCTCGTGATATTTCGTAACAGAACAAAAAATATCGCAAGATTTTGTTAGTAAAATAGATTGATACCATGTTTTTAAATGTCAATATGTCAGCACTTGAAAAAATCACAAAATTTTTGTGAATTCTTGCATGATTTTGTAACAGAATAATGAAATGTCACAAGATTTCATTGGTAAAATGGATCAAGACCGCGTTTTTAAATGTCAATATATCAGCATATGAAAATATTGCGATATTTCAGTGTGTAGATATTTTTTTCCCACCCCTCGTCTTTAAAAGTTTTAAAGTCTGTAAAAAAGAAGTTTTTGAAGAAGTTTATTTTTGTTTTTTGGGGGGTTTTTTTGTTTGTTTGTTTGGTTTTTTAGACTTCAGAAAAAGCAGGCTGATCGGTTAAATATCGGTTAGATATCGGTTATATGTCAGTGGGGTGGCCGATCTCCGATATTCAGTTTTAAGGCCGATATAGGCCGATACCGATAGGAGGCCGATTATATCGTGCATCCCTAGATATTGGCATATGAAAATATCGCAGTATTTCAGTGTTTTGATATTTTTTTCCACTCCTATTTTTCAAAGTGTCAGAAATGGAAGACAAAACTGCAATTTGCAATGACTGCTTTTTTTCAGCTTTAATATCAGTGGTCATATCAGTTTTCAGCCACATGAGTTTTAAAATATCGGCATATCAGATATTGGCCAAAATTCCAATATCGTGCATCCCTCTCGGTTTGTGACTCCCTTATTCGGGGGATTCAGCCAGATAGTGAAGGTGTTGGTGATTGGCAGCGGGCCCTTCTGCCTCGTTTCTCCAGTTGCAGGCTTCTCTCCAAATCAGCCGAGCGTGTAAACACACATCAGCCTCGCCGGCGCTGGTCCTGCCCTTTGCAGGTGCTCGCTGTCAGTCCAGGAGGTGGTAAAGTAAATAAGTCCTTATGACAACACGGCTCCAGCCATCTGCAGGCAGCAGACTGATGCTCGTCCAGAGTTACACACTGTACCAAATCATCATCATGAGACGTTCATGACTGGAAAACAAAAACAGTGGGAAATATTCTCAAGCTATTTGTTTGTTTGGCTTGTTTTGTTTTTTAATTAGAATGTCTCGTGTCTACCTGCTGCTTTCATTTAGACTTTAGCAAAATCCATTAGTTTTTCTTAAAAAAAAAAACATAATTAGTCTTTATTGAATCTTTTATTTGATAATAATGAATGTGTTTGAGCTCAAAGTTTAATCATAAAGTTGAGAGAAAACTACAAGGTGAAAAACAACAACAGATGAAGAGACTCAGCTCTTCTCAGAAAACTTTTTTTCATTTTCAAAAACACAAAAAGAAACATTTAAGTAAATGAACATTTTCACAAATTAAAATGGAAAAAAATGTAAAATAATCATACAACAAAACAGAAAATGCAACATGTCAAAACATTTACACAATAACATGAAAAAGCTTCTTCGTTTTAGAGCTGAAAGCAGAAAATACAACATTTCATAAAGGAACAAACAAAAAACCCCAAATGCAGCATAGCAGGTGAATTTCTCTCGTTTCCGGTTGAGGATAAGCAAACCCTCCGTGATGGTGTCTGTGGGTGTTTGCTTATATTTAGGTTCACATTTTGTGTTAGACTTTCATGAACTCGCGCTTTGTTCACTTTGTTCCTTCTTCTGATTTGTTCTGTTATTCTCTTTGTCACTTTTTGCTTTGCTGTATTTGCAGTTTACCTTGATTTTGATCTCTTAGTATTTGTTGTTTTCTGGCTTTTAGAATAAAACCTCCATCATAGATTTCAGGAGCTTTTTCTCCGTCTGTAATTTGTTTATTTATTTCCCTTTGATGCATGAATATTTAAATAATAGTACAGCATTTTTTTACCTATAATAATTTACTTCTAATGCCATGTACGGTACCATATTTATTCATTAATTTAGTTTATTTATGCTTTTTGTTTGTTATTCTCTGAAAATGCTTGTATAATAGTATATTTATCAAATATATCCTCTTAAAAACAAGCTGTATCATGTTTTTTTTTCTTGTTTATCACTGAGACAAATTTGGTATGTACAGTATATATGTGTATATACATGTATATACATATATACATATACGTATATACAGTATATATAAAGGATGCAAGATATAATCGGCCTCCCATCGGTTTCGGTCTATATCGGCCTGAAAACTGGTAGAACCGATATCTAACCGATACTTAACCGACCCGCCCACAGTTTCTTAAGTCTAAAAGGAAACAAAAAAAAAAAAGTCATCTTCTTCTTCAAAAACTTGGTTTTTTACCATCTTTAAAACTTCTATAGGGGTGGGAAAAATATCGATACACTGAAATATCGTGATATTCTTATATGCTGATATCATACTGACATTTAAAAATACAGTATTGGTCTGTTTTACTAATGAAATCTCGCGTTGTTTCACCATTCCGTTATGAAATTAAGCAAGAATTCACAACAATTTTGCAATATTTTCATATGCTGATATCATATTAACATTAAAAAAACGTGGTATCCATCTATTTTACTAACAAAATCTCACAATATTTAATCATTCTGTTATTAAATCTTGTGAGAATTCATGAAATATCATGAGACTTTGTAACAGAACGATGAAATCTCGCAAGATTTAGTAAGTAAAATAGATAGATACCGCATTTTTAAATATCAATTTGATATTGGCATATGAGTATTGATATTTTTTCCCCACCCCTGTTTTATCAAAGTGTCGGAAACGGATATCAAAACTGCTATTTGAAATGAGTGCTTATTTTTTTCAGTTGTACTATCGGTTATGGGCCACATGCATTTTAGAATATCGGCATATCTGATATCGGCCAAAATTCCAATACTGTGCTATTGTGCATCCCCAATAAATACATATTATGTGTGTGTGTGTATATATATATATATATATATATATATATATATATATGTATACACACACACAACACGGGGCAGAATTTCTGTGCCTCAGGCCCTGACAGGAAATTGTAATTTAGTTAGTAAAATGAAACAAAATAAAATAGAAATAACTTTTGTTGTTGACTGTTTGTCCAGATTTAATCTGCTAAATTAAAATCGTATCTAAGGTGAAGAAAACATGGCTTGGATTTAGATCATCTTGTGAGATTTACAGAAATCTCATTTTTCTGGCTTATCAGATGAGGAGTTGTGTTCTTCCTGCAGAGGACAGAAAATGTGCAGCAAATACAGGAGGCAACTCTCACTGAAATGCATTACTTTAAAAGTCATATTGCATTTAATGGAAAAAATGTGATTTATCTCCATTAACACCACGTCAACGATCTCTTATCTGCTTTGTGTTTATTTCGCATCTGGCTGAGCTTGCCGGCTTTTTCCACTGCTGTTTTTTGCACCTCAGGGCAACCGCGGGAAGCTGCAGCACTCAGACGTACCAACGAGACCAAATCACTTTAGTTAAATAGTGACTTAACTTTGATTGCACCACTCTGAGCTCATTTTGATCCACATCCATTTTTAATGAAACCACATGAAGCCCCCTCAACAGAAACCTGCTCCAGCAGCCAAGACTTGGTCATGCTTGGAAACGGCATCCCTGCAGAGATTAAAGACTTTCCCCTGCACTTCAGTGTCCAATGAAAAACGTTTGACTTACATTGGGTGGACGAATATCGATCAGAGGATGAAAAATGATCCATTTTGAGTGATTTGCATTGTCAAAGTTGCATTTAGTGATTGCCACCAAGTAAAAAATGAAGCAGCTGCAATGATAGGTGCTTTGTTCATGTTTTACTTGCATCTTTGATCCAAGCAGGCCGAGCAGAGCTGCCACCGTGTCGGTGTCTCCCAGCATACAGATGAGAATGCAGCCAGTCTGTGAGGAGCTCTGTGATTTCCACTTAATGAGGTTGAGAGTAGCTCCAGTCCGAGCAGGTCAGGCTGCACCGTGTTGACCTTTAGCACCCTGTAACCATCAGTCACAGGAGCCCAGCAGACTGCAGAGACCAGGCACATTTTGCTTATTACTCACAACCGAGACCTGAATGTGCAGGAGTGAAATTAACTCCCAAGATTTTCCCTTATGTCTTTTCTTTTTTTAGCAACATAATCCAACATAATCCACCTACTTATCATTTTACATCACTTTGAATCATCAAATTCTAACTGATATATACTCTGTAATTACTTTTTAAATAAAACTTTGAGGTATTATGAAATAATATAGAGGTGCACGATAGCAATTTTTTAAAAACAGATCTTAAAAATTCCAACTTTATGGAACATAAGTTAGTCGTCATGATATCGGACTAATCGGAATGACGTCATAATCACCTGTTTCCGAAAGGGGGCCGATTATATCGTGCATCCCTATTAAATATACAAAATATGAGGAGCAATTGTAGAAAATAACACTTCTCCAAAGCTTAGGGTGGAATTTATTCATGTATGTTTTGATAACTCAACTCGTAATTTAGCAGCAGAAAAAGTCCTGAAAAAGTCCTGGAAAGTAATTTCAGGAAACAGTAGGAACTCTGATTTGGCAAGAGCAAACTTAACGTGACCTAATGCAGAGCCGTCACAGAAATTTGCTTAAAATATTCTTTAAAAATGTATAAATCACTTAAAACAGATTGATTTGCATCCAAATTTATTAATGGATTCATTTTTTTAACTGTTTTTCTTCTCCTTTGTAAACATTTTATTATTATTATAGCCTTATTTAGCCACCTTCACAAACAGGTAGAACTTGTAAGGATGGTACTTCTGTGGAATGAGCAACACAGCTAAACGTGCAGGTAAAAATATTGAATATTAACATCCCCTTACACAAGACACTATATAGGTGGGAATACATCTACAAAGTTTCCATATCATGGTGAATTTTTCAACTCAGAAGATGAAAATTACCTGTTGTTGAACTAAATCTCAAATGTCATTTTACATAATAATACAGATGTTAGATGAGTGTGTCGGGCAGCTTTAATGCACCATAATCACATCAATATGATAAGAATTATCTGATCTATGAATCCGTTTATTATAATATTTCCGTCAATGATCACAACACAAGATTATTTCACATAATTTCACCTGATTAATGCATGTGGCTTGATAGCCAGAAAATAAATGATGCATGAGCTTCATTAAAGTGTCTCCTCTCATTTTAAATATGAAAATGTTAAAATGATAGCATGTGCATAGATAATTCATGACGTTATAATCCATCACAGAGTATGGTTTGTACTAGGGATGCACGATATAATCGGACCCCTATCGATCTTAAAACTGAGTATCAGACATTGGCCACCCCACCAATATTTAACAGATATTTAACCGATCAGCCCACTATTTCTAAAATCTAAAGAAAAAAACTTATTTTTCCTCTTCAAAAACTTCTTGTTTTACAGACTTTAAAACTTCGAAAGACTAGGGGTGGGAAAAAAATATCTATACACTGAAATATCATGATATTTTCATATGCGGATATCATTAACATTTAAAAACGTGGTATTGATCTATTTTACTCATACAGTCTTGCGATATTTCATCGTTCTGTTACGAAATCTCACGAGAATTCACAAAAAGTTTGATATTTTCATACGCTGATATCATATTGACATTTAAAAACGCGGCATCCATCTATTTTACTGACAAAATCTTGCGATATTTCATTGCTCTGTTATGAAATCTCGCAGAAATTCATGAAATATCGTGAGATTTTGTAACAGAACGATGAAATCTTGCAAGATTTTTTAAGTAAAATAGATTGATGCCACGGTTTTAGATATTGATTTGATTTCGGTTTATGAAAATATCGCGATAATTCAGTGTGGCGATATTTTTTCCCACCCCTATTTTTAAAAGTGTCAGAAACAGATAACAAAACTGCTATTTGCAATGACTGCTAATTTTTTTCAGCTTCTATATCTGTATTGATATCGGTTATCGGCCACATTAATTTTAAAATATCGGCACAATCAAAATTCCAATATTGTTCATCCCTAGTTTGTATACGTGTACTTATGAGAAATAGAAACTTTTCCCCATATTTCAGGAGTGACAGCAGTTCTCCACCTTCCACAGATCAGATTTATGTTGCAAGCAGAGCAGAGGCAGAAGGTTGTACAGTTCCTGACTCATTGATCCTTTATCTGACGGATGTTTGTGCAGTTTAGAGTCCACGGCCTCGACCGTGGCTCTGAAAAACCTGAAACCTAACGGTGCTGTCTGGAGATCAATCTCTGGCTCTCTCCGTGGTGCTGAATGAGCTGATGGGTTTGTAACTGTGATCTTTGCTGTCTCTCCAGACTTGTCAGTTTCATCTTGGATTTGTAATGTTATTCATATTCTGGAGGTTCATCATCCTCATCATCATAATTTACAATAAGAATGAGTGTTTTGCTCTTTTTTATGAATTTGTTAAAAGTAAAAAAAAAAGACATGCGGTAAAAGGAAGTGCTCAGTTATAACTATGCAGACATGGAGGACACTGGAGGGCAGTGAACTCGTGGTCATGTTCCACAAAGCAGGTGGAGATGATGTAAGCTTTGTGACATCATCATCCTGCTGGAAGCAGCATCAGAACGGTTGGCATACAGGGATGGACATGGTCAGCAACAACAGTGGATTATCACGCTTCTGTGTTCTGGTTTCTGGAACTTGTTGAGTTTGTGCATTTCCACTTCCGGGCCAGTTCAACAACAGCCGATTTCTAAATCCAATAAACAACACCAACCCTGTTTAAGTTTACACGGATTCCCGGCCGAAGTGGTACTAAGGAAGAAGTGGATCAAAGCAATTCGCCAAACTTTATGATAAAACAAGGTAGCACGTTTGTTTGTAGCCGGCACTTCAATGATGCAGACGATACTACAGCTAGCGTTAGCAGGTTAGCGTTAGCAGGCTAGCAGTAGCTGACATGCCTAACTTTGTGCGTCTGAAAACACACAATCATCTGCAAATCGGATCTGTACCCTCCCGTTTCCAGTGGCAACGAGCTGCCTCAGGGCAAATGAATCCATTCCTATCGTCCAGCATCCCGTCTGCCACCTGTCAATCAAAAGGCCACGCCCCCAATTATGTGTGATTTCAGGATTAATGCAGAACTCAGTAACTTCAGCTCGGGGCTCCCCCTAGTCGTGTCCTTTATGGTAAAATTTGTACCCCCCTACCCCCCACAGCACACACACACACATACCCCCCACCCCCCACCAGCACACACCTGTCTTTCCTCTATTCTGATCCCTGAATATATTTCTAAGCTTTTACTAGCTTGTTGATGCTACTTTGCTATGTTGGCTACGTATTTTTCTCTGGTGTTGGCGGGTCGCAGGTAATAAAACAAACTTTTATTTACTCTTTCTGGACATGATAAGTGATTATTGAGACTCAGTGTTTCACCCGGCGCCCAGGCAGCACAAGCTACAGTATGTGAACCGGATCTTCACTCTGGTCCAGCAAACAGTTGTTTTTGAGAGCCAGGAGCCGGTGTTTAGGTGGAGGGAAGCTAAAGAACCAGTTTTTAGTCTGGTTCTGGTTTCCACCAGCGCTGGAAGCAGCTCGGTGGATAGAGGACCTGAGTGCCATACAGCGGTTTCTGTTGTCGCAAGATCTGTGTCATGTCGGCTGAGGCAGACTTCAAGTACCGCTTACAGGCCAGAGACACCGGGGGGAGGGGGAAACATCAAATCCCTCCGTAAACACTTTGTTTAGCTCCACAGGGATTCTGAAAAGCATTTATGGAGGCAAAAAAGTTTCTTAGTCTTGCTTTAAAAAACAACTAAACAGATGACTTCACCCCCCTCACAGTTGACTTTTTAAACCTAAAATGATGTTTGAACCAGGATGTAAACATGTTTATTTCTCCTGAAAACATGTTTATTTTTACTGAAGACATGTTTTTTTCTGCTGTTAACGTGTTTATTTTTCTGTAAACTTTATTTTTACTGTCAACATGTTAAATTCTGCTATAAAACATGTTTATTTTAACTATAAATGTTTTTATTTCTGCTGCAAACGTTTATTTTTACTGTAAACATGTTTATTTCTGCTGTAAACATGTTTATTTTTACTGTAAACATGTTTTTTGCTGTTAACGTGTTTATTTCTGCTGTAAACGTGTTTGTCTGCTTTAAAAATGTTAAATTATACTGTAAACGTGTTAATTTCTGCTGTGAACATGTTTATTTCTACAGTAAACATGTTTATTTTTGCTGTAAATGTGTTTTTTCTGCAGTTAAACGTGTTTATTTTTGCTGTAAACATGTTTATTTTTACTGTAACCGTGGTTATTTTGGCTGTAAACGTGTTTATTTTTGCTGTAAACATGGGTTTTTTTGACTGTTAACGTAGTTATTTTTGCTGTAAAAGTGTTTATTTTAGCTGTAAACATGGGGTTTATTTTTGACTGTAAACATTTTTTTTTTTGCTGTCAACGTGGTTATTTTTGCTGTAAACGTGGTTATTTTTACTGTAAACATGTTTATTTATTCTGTAAACATGTTTATTTATGCTGTGAAGTTGGTCTTTTTTAACGTAAGTCGGTAGGGATTTGCTGTTTTGCAGCCAGTCCCTACTGGATGAAGAGTGAACTACAATTTTAGGGAACCTGCAAGCGGCTTCACTTTTTTCACCAGAGGTTCCTGCTTGGTCACATGTCAGTGATACTCCTAAACAATGATGCCTTGGTTTCTGGTGATGATGCTCTATCTTCTGTGATGAGTGACAGACTCACTATGAATCTAAAACCCACCAAATTACATACATAACAGACGCAGGAGATGGACGAAACTGTCCATCTGTGAATCTGTCTTCTGCTTTGAGCATAAATGGACCGTTCTAACCACTCATCTCTGACCTTCCCATCTTCTAAATATCCGTTCTGGTTGTTTGGTTGTACAACACAGACACATTTACAGCAACCTTCCCAAACTCCCTGAAAACACTCAAATTCATTCTTTGCAGCAGATGAATTAGCATCTGAGCCCCAACAATAAAAACTTTTCTCTCATTTTCTACTTTAAACTTCATGTTCTGTGAATGCTATAATGTTTATCAAGCACTAATTTCGTACATGAAATGTGCCTACAAATAAACCTGCCTCATTTTTATGAATGTTAACATGAGATGTGTCGTTTGAAGGCCACACACAGCTCAGATCAATAACACCACCATGCCACAATTACATGATCATCGTCACAAGTGCAGCCAAACAGTCAATAAGTCATGACTTACACCGAGACCGTGGTGTGGTTAAAATGGGAGCGCCCACATATCGTTTATCCCCACTCAGCCGTCCCGCATTATTGTTTTATCAAAATCGAAAAAAGGCCTGAGTGAATGCAGCTGCTGAGGACTCCTGTGTCCGCCGATCAATGGCTGATTATGACTCCTGCTGGGATTTAAGCACTCCTCATCACAAGTCAAGTCCAGTTTGGACTCTAAGTCAATATAAAAGGCAGCCGTATCAGAGGCACATTACAGCTGCAGTATTAAAGGAATAGTACACCCACAGAATGATGTGCGTCCATTTTCTCCTCACCTTCAAGCTGAGCAGGACTCTGGAGCACTTTTTTAATATCTCAACTGTAGCCGGAAATCTGGGGGGGGGGGTTGTTCCCCCAACTTTCATATAATGGAGTTCACCAGCGACTTAACCGAAAATGTCCGTAAAAGTCCACAAAACTTGCCAATATTCCTCCATACTGCTCGTCCAATGTAATCCAAGTGTCCTGAGTGGGTAGCGTCCAGAATTTACTGGAAACCACATCGTTTAGTATATTTTTATAGCTTAAAGGGACTTGAGGCAAGAATTAAGAAACGAAACTCGCGACTGGTGCTTCAGGCAACTGCAGCCACGAGCCAAGCCGTCACAGGAGCACAAACTGAAGCTAAAATGTTGTTTACTAACCTTTTTCTTCGTAGTTCCACTTTTTAGTGTTTTTTCAGTTGATCTGGATCGTTTGCTGACGGCAGAAGAATCCATAACTATCGCTTACAGTGTTTGAATTTACCGCCACCGTCTTCTTCTTGTATCAAAACTGTAGATGTAGCATCATTTGACATCGCGTCTGCAGGGCAGCACGGGAAATTCGGCCACCGAATTGCAGCGTATTATGCAGCACACAGCCTGTTCAAGGCAACGGAGAGAAACGTGGGTGGAAACGTTATTTTTGGTAAAAAATGGACATGCATGTTTGTTTGTTTTTTTAATTCCTGCCTCTATTCCCTTTAAACAGTAGAACATGTAGCCGCCACAAAGCGCGCCCCTGCGAGTTCACGACACTATGGCAGCCTCTGCAGACGAGATCGCGCGCTCTTTTTCTTTCTTTCTTTGTTTTAAATCAATCACCAACCCCTCTTGTGTTTTTCCGCAGCTCATTAGCACAATGTACACAGCAAATTTCTTCTTCTACGCTTGCATTATTGGCAGAGTAGGCGCTGAACGCCGCGGCTTCTGTAGTGTCGTGAACTCTCATGGATGCGCTTTCCAGCAGCTATATGTACTGCTGTTTAGGCTATAAAAATATACTAAATGATGTGGTTTCCAGTAAATTCTGGACGCTACCCACTCAGGACACTTGGACTACATTGGACGAGCAGTATGGAGGAATATTGACAAGTTTTTGTGGACTTTTATGGGCATTTTTTGGTTCAGTCGCCGGTGAACTCCACTAAAGTTGGGGGAAAACTAAAACCTGTCCAATCTCCGGCTGCATTTGAGATATTAAAAAAGTGCTACAGAGTCTTGCTCAGCATGACGGAGAGAAGAAAATGATTGAACATTTCTTTCTTATAGGTTCTTCTCTTCTGTGGTTTCCGCAGCTCAGACAAAACACCTGCTGATTCTTCCATTTGCATAGAAAGCTGTCTGAGCTACATCCTTAAGGGTCATGTGTAAGTTACACTTCTGCTCTGTACACTACATGACAACTCAAGTTACAGTAAATAGTCAAAAAAATACCTGAAATGAAGAATAAGAGATAAATGTGTATAAACAGTACTGAAAAATGTCTTAAATGGTAATAAAAGTCATTAAAACGAACAATACTGAAAAGTACTTTAAATGAAAGACAACAAAGATAACTACACAAAACAAATCCTTCTAATTATGAATAAACCTCGAGGTACCTTTCATTAATAATCAGTGAAATTATAACCAATGATAAATGTATTAGAAACCAATCACACAAGTAAATAAAAGTGAGCAACAAATAAACAACATATAATCAAACAGTAACTGACAAGAATTACAATAAATACCTCGTGATAGAAAAAAGTAACATGAATGACCTGAGATACTAAAAAGGTATGAGTTTATGCTGAATCTTTTAAATACAGTAGGAATGTTGTATACATCTAACAGGCAGCGTAGCAGCCCGGCTTATGATAAGTTCACCCTAAAAACCTGCTTTTTCTCCACACTGAAGGGCTCGTGTTGTCTCGAGTGTCCGACATCGTACTAGAGAGGAGACATGAACGAAAGCATCCACATTACCTGTCCATCGATGCTTGTTTCGGTGTTTGCGTCCAAATCTTGGGACGCTGGAAATCACATTGCACGATTTGGGAACGAGATTTGGAATGAGATTTCCGAAATCACGCGATAACACACGTCTAAACACGAGTGGGGAACGTAAGATTTGGACACAAACACCAAAACAAATATCGATGGCCAGGTAATGTGGATACTTTAGTTCATTTCTCCTCTCTACTATGATGTCGGACACTCAGTGAGACCGTCCGAGCCCTTCACTGTGGAAAAAAGCACGTTTTAGGCAGGGGTGCCCACAGAGTTTCTTTTTAGGGGTGGCCAAGGATTATTAAAAGATAACTTTTGTTTCTTTCAACCTGGACTTTATTTCTAGAAATAATACGTGTATTTACTCACCAGTAACATTTCTGCATCACTCTGACTCCTTTGGACACGATTTAGATCAGTCGTAGATCCACGTATATCTATAAAACGGCAGTAAAGGGGGCAGAATGAATGGGCCTCTATAAGGTATTATCTGCAGCAAACCTACTAAATTTCAACAATACACTGTAACACTTTAAATATTACCAAGTATATTTTTCTAATTTCTAGACAAAATATCTACCACAAAATCACTTAAAGGGAAACATTTCAGTGAGATATAGGAACTTGTTTTAAGACAAATGCATTTTATTTCAAGAAGAAAATTTCACTTGTTCCATTGGCAGAAGTTTTTTGCTTATTACAAGCAAAAAAAAAAAAAATCTTTTTTTACTTATTTTAAGAGTGGCTAAGATTTCTTTGCTGTTAATAAGCAGTGTATCACAAATCATTTGTGTCGCAAACAAATGACTTCACAAAACTTAACCAAGGGCACATTCACAACGCTTTTTTGATTGGAATCAGAGTCCGTTTGCTCGGAAAGTCCGCTTCGTTTGGGGGAGTTGTGAATGTGCAAACTGACTCTGATCCGGAACAAACAACCGGACTCAGTCCGCCTACAAACGCAGCTCTCGGTCCGATTCAAGTGAACCAAAGACAGGAAGTGGACTACAAATTGCATCGGCATTGTGGGTAAAATGTTGGACAACGTGGGTAAACGCTACGACAACAAACACACGTGTGGGACTGCGGTACTTATAAAGATGGCTCGTGGTCAGACGTGGAGTTACGAGGAAGTAAAAGCTTTAATCGATATTTGATCTGATGACATCATATCCAGCTGCTCGTACAAAAATAATGTTGCTTTGTGAAAGAAACAGAAGTTGTGAGAACCTTCTTGTTCGTGCGTTTTCTCCTCGCCTACGGTGAATCCGAGAGCAGCGCCACCTGAGATTCTCGGCCCGTTTGGCTTTGGTGCAACATGAACGTGATCTCGGTCTGGAAGACCACCCCCTCCCCCCAGCCGAACCGAGTCCCCAAACGGACCGAGTCTAACGGACGATGCTTTCTGAATGTGCCCTGTGACGTTGTAATGTGAACAAGCTAAACTGGGGTAGTGTGGTGTCGGCCAGTGAGGGCGGGGTAAGTAGGTGCTGATGTGAAAGGGGCATTAGGAACTGGTTGGGGCAGTTCTGGGTGGCACCTCCCTGGATGAATTTGCATAAGAAAGGGCGAGTTCATTAGGAGTGACAGACCTGCGGGGGACTACGGCAGAAAATGGTACTTCTAGTGTAATATTTTTATTTATTCTATTTTTATTAGTTTATAAAGATTTTGCATTCAAATATAAACAAACCATGCTGCACTATGTTAAAAGTACATAAAAATTTATATAAATGAAAAAAATATCATTTTTGTAGGGGTGGCCAGTGGGGTGGCGAGGGGCCAGTTGCCCCATACTCACCATTAGCTGGGCTGCTACGGCTAAATAGTGGAGCTATCTTGAAAATTCCTTTCTCCATCACTCACATATATGAAAGGACATATGAAAACACACCCAGGTTCAAAAAAGCAAAATTTCCCTTTAAACTGGTTGAGGTTTTCGTTTGAGTTTCTGTCTCTGTGTGCCTTTTAAAAAAACAAAATCATGTAGATTAGAGCAAATGCTATTTTTCCACTGTGAGTGTTGGTATTTTTAGGAGGCTAATGCAATGCAGAGCAGATGAGCGTGCTTCAACGAGATGTGACATTCATTAGATTTAGGCCATTGCACAGTTATTAATATTTGAAAACAGAAAAAACAGAGACCCGAACAAAGACATAAGCTGACACTGTTCTGTCTCACCCACAGTAAATCTGTGATTCTACAAGTCAAGAACTCAGCCAGGCTTCAACATAGTCTCATTACCGAACATCTATCATCAGATGCTTCGGGTCAGGGCTTCGCTGAAGAGTTTGCTGTGTCTCCTGTACTTGAAAGGGACAACAGTAATAAAAAGCAAGGTCTCGTATCAGCGCCTTTGCTTTTTTCCACTTTCATAAGCGTATTAAGAGATGTCAAAGACAAAAATCATTAGCCCTCGTCGTCTGGCATTTAAATGCAGCCAATTCTCCCAGTCAGCTCAGGACACTGTCCTCCTCTTGTAGAAATGTCAGACAAATAAGGCAGGGATGTAATCCCATTCAGAGGGCATCTATAAGCAACGGTTATAAATCTGCTTCGCCTTTTATCTCCAATTTCTTCTCCATATGTCCAGAGTTGGAGGGGTTTCTTCCTGATAATAAGATTTCATCAGCTCTGGTTAAACTGTACCGTCAGGCAAAGGTAGGCGATTGCCTGGGGCCCCCGACCAGCTGCCACGTACCCATTATTTGACTCCATGATAAAAATATTCAACTATACACACATCGGCCACTATATTAGGTACGGTTGTCCAACTGCTCGTTAACGCAAATTTCTAATCAGCCAATCACGTGGCAGCAACTCAATGCATTTAGGCATGTAGACATGGTCACGATGATCTGCTGCAGTTCAAACCAGCATCAGAATGAGGGAGAAAGGTGATTTAAGTGACTTTGAACGTGGCATGGTTGTTGGTCTGAGTATTTCAGAAACTGCTGATCTTCTGGGATTTTCCTGCACAACCATCTCTACGATTTACAGAGAATGGTCCCAAAAACAGAAAATATCCAGTGAGCAGCAGTTCTGTGGGCACAAATGCCTTGTTGATGCCAGAGGTCAGAGGAGAATGGCCAGACTGGTTCCAGCTGGTAGAAAGGCAACAGTAATTCAAATAATCACTTGTTACAACTGAAGTATGCAGAAGAGCATCTCTGAATGCACAACACATCCAACCTGGAAGCAGATGGGCTACAGCAGCAGAAGACCACACCGGGTGCCACTCCTGTCAGCTAAGAACAGGAAACTGAGGCTACAATTCACACAGACTCACCAATATTGGACAATAGAAGATGGAGAAATGTTGCCTTGTCTGATGAGTCTCCATTTCTGCTACCAAATTCAGATGGTAGGCTCAGAATTGGTGTCAACAACATGAAAGCATGGATCCATCCTGCCTTGTATCAACAGTTCAGGTTGGTGGTGGTGGTGTAATGGTGTGGGAGAGATTTTCTTGGCCCACTTTGGGCCCCTTAGTACCAATGTGGCGGTTTAACCACCACAGCCTACCTGAGTATTGTTGCTGACCATGTCCATCCCTTTATGACCACAGTGTAGCATCCTCTGATGCTGCTTCCAGCAGGATAACGCGTCATGTCATAAAGCAGGAATCATCTCAGACTGGTTTTTTTAAACATGACAATGAGTTCATTGCACTCAAATGTTCTCCACAGTCACCAGAACTCAGTCCAGCAGAGCATCTTTGGGATGTGGTGGAACGGGAGGTTCTCATCATGGATGTGCAGCCGACAAATCTGCAGCAACTGCGTGATGATGTCATGTCAATATGGAGCAAAATCTCTGAGGAATGTTTCCAGTACCTTGTTGAATCTATGCCACCAAGGATTAAGACAGTTCTGAAGGCAAAGGGGTCCAACCCGGTACTAGCAAGGTGTACCTAATAAAGTGGCCGGTGAGTCACTGGCCACTTTATTAGGTACACCTTGCTAGTACCGGGTAAGTGTAGGTTAATATAAGATTGTTTAAATTCATTTAAAGGAAAATGTTTAAATATAAGATGTAATATTGATGTCATGAATAAACTAAAACATGATGTGCAGCCACCTAAATTATAACACTGAAAAATGAAAACAAAACATCATCTCTAACAGTAGCAGCATCATCATTAAATTTTTTAGGCAGATATTTGCATTTTATTGATGGTATTGGCTGATACGTCAAGTGTGTTTGCCTATAACCCCCCCTGCACAAGCTGATGAAGATGATGGAGGATTCTTCCTCCTCTCCATAACACGGTGAAGAATCAACAGATTGTGTTCAGTGGGAGGCTGCATCAGGTTCGCTGTAGGACGGAGAGATACAGAAATTCATTCCTACCAGCAGCATCACCCTAAAGAACAAGACTGACTGATTATTATTGTTGTATAACTATCTCATATATATATATATGTTATAGAGACCTTTTTCACAAAAACCGGAAGTACGTAACTGTTGGGAATCTTGTCTTCCTGTGAGGGCCAGACTTCAGTCAAACATCAAAAATGGATCATGTTTCCACTCTGGATTTTACATTTGAGCCCGTTTACTCGTCTCTGCCTCGATCTGAAGAACCAGAAGTTTTGCCTGCATTGTTTTGATCATGTGACCAACGATGCATCGTTTGTCATCTGTATGTGTGGAGCTGCTCCCGGGATTTTAAAGAGAGGGAGTTTGTTAATATCAAGCTTTAAATGTAATTCAATCACGTCCGAAACCGAATGTTTTTAGAGGTTTAGCTGCAATTATTCATCATCTCTGATATCAGAAAGCATCAGAGCCGCTCTGATAACAGTGACAGGAAATAAAACGTAACCATGCAGGTGTTATTAATGCATCCAGTACGTGAATAATGTCCACAAATTAACGTATTAATGTCCAAAATTACCACCTCTCCTGAAATAATGCTTTTATTTTTCTTTTTAAAGATTACACATATAGGTTTGGTCAAACTTCTCTGATCACTTTGATTTCAAAATTATTGCTTTTAAATGATCTTGAACAAAATAAAGATCACAGATGGTAGAATATCGTTGTAACGTGTTTAACTGCAAGAGATCGCAGGATATCGTAGTTCATTCTGAGTTTGAAATAAAATAAAATCATATTCTGTATGTTTGGTGGCTTTTATTTAACATGCTTCTGTTGTATCTGTGAGTAACATACATGTATTATTCTAGTACAGCTGTGGGTTACCGATGTTTGCATGTATGTTATAATGAGAGGCGAGGCAGTTCAGGTCCAGCGATCTTTTACTGGACCTGAACTGCCTCGTCTCATTATAACGTACATGAGAACATTAATCCATGACTACAAAGCTGCATCATGTGCTGCTGTTCAACACGTCCACCATGAAGATCCACAGATGACAGCAGCCACGACTTCACACAACACAGTTAAACTGTCTCCATGCATGAAGGACAAAAATACTAAACTCTTTTCTTCTACTTTAACACTGATGGATGAAAACAGGAACTCAGGACTGAGGCAAGAGTTGAGGACATCATTTTATTTAATTTATTTATTCTTTTTTATTTTTGCTCTCTGACCGTATCAAATGTTTACAGCAGGGATCGATGCGGTCACATCCAGTATAACAGTCTGTGCTCACGGCTGTCGTGTTAAAATGACTCGGCGTTTAATGACGCTTCGGTTTTTCCGTCCATATTAATGTCTATCATCGATGGATGTTGAAAAGTCCTGGAAATGGATGTTGGACTGCTTCAGAGCAGAAGAAAAACAGCCTGGTGCTGCAGTGACTTGACTTTCCAGCTTGAGACGTTGTTGTCGGAAGCAAAGATCCTCGACTGTAAGCTTTTTTCACTCTAACGATCAGTGCTGTTGGTAAAAGCTGTTAGATACTGGGGAAATATGCATTTATTGCTGGGATATTATAATGTTCCACGCAGACCAGAGAGGTGTCACATGGCAGATTACAGATAAAAGTGACTTGGAATAAATGAACATTAAACATGTCTGGAATCATAAACCCCTGCTCTGGTAAAAAAAAAAAAAGAAAGGACTCTTTGAGACTTCAGCATTAATTAGCAATCCTCAGGCTACGTCAGGATGATTTCAGTCAGTGTCACACACACGTCTTGTATCGTGAATGATATAAATCCTCATAGCCAGAAATCCCATTGAAGCTTTTGCCTGAGACTGTGGCAGCTGTAATCCTGCAAAATGGGTCATCACGGCACTTAAAGACCTCCATAGTGCGAGTCAGGTTCACACATGGTGATACAGACTTACCGACCTGCCATTAATGCCACAGCTGCCACCAGCAGCGCCCCCGCCCACATTTCACCTGTCAGCAGATCCCACTCACACCTCTTTATTCCGGTGACCCTCCACTCGTGGCTGAGGTGAACCGGCAGGGTGGTAAAATGCTCTTCACTTATCCGTCCTCTAATGTCTTCAAGTTTCCCGCTTTTGTAACAAAATAAATAGACATTTCAGATCCACAGCCTCGAGGTGGGCTTTTTAACATCCTTTCACATCTACGCGCGTAAACGGGTACACAGATAATAAAGCATAACCGTTTAGAAAAAATCAATAACTGTATACACGTCATTTTCCCCTCCTCTCTCATTTCTCACCAATACTGTATTTTAGGGGGGGTAATGTTGCCTAAAGGCTTCAGATAATAACAATCTGCATACATAATAGATGCTGGGGCGCGATGTTCCATTGATATTTGTATTTGTACTAAACGCAACCACAGCCTGTTGCAGCACCTCACGTTGATTTGGGGACGCGGTGACGGCGAACAGCAGCAGAGCTCCGGCGCTGTAGCGACTCTGTTCAAGCCGTCAGAGATCCATAAGCTGCAGCTGGGAATGACACATATTTCTGTCTATGGATTAGCAAAGACGGACATCGTCATAGATGCTTTTAGTGATCAGGAGAGCAGATCGGAAGCCGACTGCATCTGTGCAGTGATCAGTGGTGAAAGTAAGATAAGATTCTTGCAGGAACTGTGCAACTAAATTTTTTTTTTTTTGCTCACGCGCGCTTTGCGTGCTTGCATCATACCAAGAGCGTGCTCTTTTCTGACTGATTTTTCAGTCTTGTACACATTCATAAGAGCATAATGTAACATATCAGACACGTCATGCAACAGATGACAAGTTATAGGCTACATTTATTTTAGAGAGCATCAGAACAATAACTTCAACATCACTTAAGTTTTTTCTCTGTTGTGAGAAAGAACACGTTGAGTTTCCTCACTTCCATTTTTATTTGTTTGCCAAAGGACTTACCACACATATCAAATAAAATAGGTTAAACCATTGTCCACCTTAACTTGAGACTAATCCTATTTTTAATCTAACAGGTACCAGACTAGTTAGAAATTAGACTACTGTGTCAACCATAGTCACTCAGTGTAGGTTGTTCCTCTGCAGAATGACAGTAACACTTTAAATAATCTACACGTGTAAAGTTAATTGCATACTGAGTATCATAAGTAAAATATAAATCTAAAAGCATCACCTGCATGTTTAGTTTGTACTTAAATTGTACCTGGAGGTTCCTGGTCTGATTCCTGACTGCTGCTGTCCACCACTGCTGACTGCAGTCCTCTTGCAGCTGCTTACAGGCAGACACTGCTCCCTTTTCCATCTTTGTAAGAAAAGTTCAAAAGTCACCCATAATTCCAGCTATTCACATTCAGTAATTTACTATTTATGCAATGGCTATATGTGCTATATAACAACAAATGTTTTTAATCTTAATGGGATTTTGAATAAAATATCATACAGCCTAAAGAATTCAGCATTCATATCATTAATTATCTTGCTTTATGTAGTTTACCATCTTCTAGAATTTGTAATATCCTTTGTTACAACTTTAAACTTTTGTTTTATCAAATTAGTTTTATCCATCAGCTCCTACTTATTAAGCTGGTGGTGCTGGATGATCTGCTGTCTCACCTGCTCATTCACTGACAAACATGTCGGTTATCTTCCAGAACTTTGCAACATCTCCGGCCTCTGCTTTTTTCTTTCTTTTTAAGACTCCTCAGCTTTATTTTTGCCTTTTCGATCTCGCTCTGCATCTGCAAAGGTGCGGGGGGAGGGTAAGGAGGGGGGCAGGTGCGCGTGTCCAACGTTGTCACAGACAGTAGGGTGTGTTTGTTTCTGTCCAACATTGTTACGTTGTGTGAGCTCCAGCGGGGTGCAGTAGATGCCCTGATGAGCAGCATGACGGATTGTTTATTTAAATATCAAGCGCGACCTGACTGTGTGCATCACTGAGCAGCCAGTTCGGCGGGCAGACCGCGAAACGTCTCGGTGCTCCCGATGGTCAGCCCACCAGTCGTGAAAGTTGCTTTGCGTAGCGTTCCGGTTCCGTTCCGGTAGGAGAGGTCCGAACATTTCTTACCGGAACGCAGTTCCGGGCCGTTCCGGCTTACTTTCACCTCTGGCAGTGATGTTGTATTGGGTGAGTTTCAGTGTAAGTTAGGAGGCTCTAATGAGCTCGCGTCACCATCTGCTACCTAAAGATTATTAATCTCTGACGTGTAACCGTGTACACGACTGTTAGTAGTCCTGATTACATGTGGAGAAAAACCTGTAAACGTTGACACCCCTAATTTTGGCCCTGATTTATGACAGGTTTACGTGTACTAAAACGAGCACTAAATAATCGGCCGGAGCTGATCTTCTAACAGGTCGCAAGGAGGTTTGCGCCTGTTAAAGGCCCGTTATCCATTTAGCATGTCTGCTGTAAATGAATATGCAATCTGGGCGTTTCTGCCAGAATGTGCAAAATATTGGGAGGAGACGATGCAAACAACTCAGCTTTGCACACACAATGAGATTAATCAACTGTGCAACGGTAAGCAGGCGCGATACTTTGCGTTGATTTATGCACGTGTGAAATGCAGATATTAACTGGTGGCTTTATGCACAAATGGCTGGAAGATGCTGCTGCAGAACTGCAGACATGCAGCATCGGGTCAAAGGCATTTCTCATGAGGTGTGAGGGCAACTCGTCAAGTTTTCATTATTTAATTAAATAACAATAAACATCACCATTTAACCCGTTTTTTTCTAGACAGATGAATCAGAACATCTGCAGCTGGTAGTTAAAGCCCACATTAATCATGTTTGTTTGTCTTATTTTATTTTTTGCCAGTGGCATATTTTTTAACTTGGATCAATCATAAAAAGGAACTGGTCCTTAAAGGAATAGTACACCCACAGAATGATGGTCCTTCATTTTCTAAAAAGAGCAGCAGCAGCAGCCGCCGCGGTGTGGAGAGGAGGAACAGGGTCTAGACCCTGTTCCTCCTCTCCAGACCTGGTTCCTCCTCTCCAGACCCGGTTCCTCCTCTCCAGACCCTGTTCCTCCTCTCCAGACCCTGTTCCTCCTCTCCAGACCTGGTTCCTCCTCTCCAGACCCGGTTCCTCCTCTCCAGACCCTGTTCCTCCTCTCCAGACCCTGTTCCTCCTCTCCAGACCCGGTTTCTCCTCTCCAGACGCTGTTCCTCCTCTCCAGACCCGGTTTCTCCTCTCCAGACCCTGTTCCTCCTCTCCAGACCTGGTTTCTCCTCTCCAGACCCTGTTCCTCCTCTCCAGACCCGGTTTCTCCTCTCCAGACCTGGTTCCTCCTCTCCAGACCTGGTTCCTCCTCTCCAGACCCTGTTCCTCCTCTCCAGACCCTGTTCCTCCTCTCCAGACCCGGTTTCTCCTCTCCAGACCCTGCCGGTTCCTCCTCTCCAGACCCGGTTCCTCCTCTCCAGACCCGGTTCCTCCTCTCCAGACCCGGTTCCTCCTCTCCAGACCCTGGTTCCTCCTCTCCAGACCCTGTTTCTCCTCTCCAGACCCGGTTCCTCCTCTCCAGACCCGGTTCCTCCTCTCCAGACCCTGTTCCTCCTCTCCAGACCCTGTTCCTCCTCCTCCTCCTCTCCAGACCCTGTTCCTCCTCTCCAGACCCTGTTCCTCCTCTCCAGACCCTGTTCCTCCTCTCCAGACCCTGTTCCTCCTCTCCAGACCCTGTTCCTCCTCTCCAGACCCGGTTCCTCCTCTCCAGACCCTGTTCCTCCTCTCCAGACCCTGTTCCTCCTCTCCAGACCCTGTTCCTCCTCTCCAGACCCTGTTCCTCCTCTCCAGACCCGGTTTCTCCTCTCCAGACCCTGTTCCTCCTCTCCAGACCCGGTTCCTCCTCTCCAGACCCTGTTCCTCCTCTCCAGACCCGGTTCCTCCTCTCCAGACCCTGTTCCTCCTCTCCAGACCCGGTTCCTCCTCTCCAGACCCGGTTCCTCCTCTCCAGACCCGGTTCCTCCTCTCCAGACCCTGTTCCTCCTCTCCAGACCCTGTTCCTCCTCTCCAGACCCTGTTCCTCCTCTCCAGACCCGGTTCCTCCTCTCCAGACCCTGTTCCTCCTCTCCAGACCCTGATCCTCCTCTCCAGACCCGGTTTCTCCTCTCCAGACCCTGTTCCTCCTCTCCAGACCCGGTTTCTCCTCTCCAGACCCGGTTCCTCCTCTCCAGACCCGGTTCCTCCTCTCCAGACCCTGTTCCTCCTCTCCAGACCCTGTTCCTCCTCTCCAGACCCGGTTTCTCCTCTCCAGACCCGGTTCCTCCTCTCCAGACCCTGTTCCTCCTCTCCAGACCCGGTTCCTCCTCTCCAGACCCGGTTCCTCCTCTCCAGACCCTGTTCCTCCTCTCCAGACCCTGTTCCTCCTCTCCAGACCCGGTTCCTCCTCTCCAGACCCTGTTCCTCCTCTCCAGACCCTGTTCCTCCTCTCCAGACCCGGTTTCTCCTCTCCAGACCCTGTTCCTCCTCTCCAGACCCGGTTCCTCCTCTCCAGACCCTGTTCCTCCTCTCCAGACCTGGTTCCTCCTCTCCAGACCCAGTTCCTCCTGTTCAGACCTGGTTCCTCCTCTCCAGACCCAGTTCCTCCTGTTCAGACCCGGTTCCTCCTCTCCAGACCCTGTTCCTCCTCTCCAGACCCTGTTCCTCCTCTCCAGACCCGGTTCCTCCAGTTCAGACCTGGTTCCTCCTCTCCAGACCCAGTTCCTCCTGTTCAGACCCGGTTCCTCCTCTCCAGACCCTGTTCCTCCTCTCCAGACCCTGTTCCTCCTCTCCAGACCCGGTTCCTCCAGTTCAGACCCGGTTTCAGCTGCTGCAGCTGGTCTTTTTAGAAAATGAAGGACCATCATTCTGTGGGTGTACTATTCCTTTAAGGACCGCGTATTTATGATTTGAGTAACGCAGATAAACGTGTAGTTGGTGCCCCCCAAGCCAAAATCTCCTGAAATATTGTGCCGGTGTTCGCTCTTGTTCTGAGGTTCAGCTGCTGCCGGGTGTGTGACAGTCGCACACGGATGACTCCAGGATCCGCGGCCTCCATCCTCCAAGAAGACATTGCTCTCCTCCACAGGACTCATCACCATGTGAAAGATTTTCCTTTTGTAGTTTCTTTATTTGTATTTTGACTTACTTTAAAGTAATGTACATGAGTCTGATATTCTTTTCTGGGGTTTTGGTTTGTTTGAGTTTAATTAGTTGTAATTGGTGGGGAAAGATGAGGTTAATGTTTTCTTTCCTATCGAACAGAGGGGGCTTCTAGGGTTTAATATAAGATGAGGGATTTTAAAGCTCTCGAGAGACAGACGTAGAGATGTTATGAGTAATAGGCCCTTTTGCAGAACTCCGGTATGAAATGATGATTTTAACCCTTACAGCTCCCTAAGCTTTCTGAAGGGGTAGTGAATGACCTTTTATGTTGTTACTTTTTTTTTCTACTAATGCAAATATAAAACTTGGTCCAGGTGTGTATTTTGGCTTGACTCGTGATATTCTAGAAGATG
Organism: Atherinomorus stipes; assembly: GCA_023101725.1. Lineage (NCBI taxonomy): Eukaryota > Metazoa > Chordata > Actinopteri > Atheriniformes > Atherinidae > Atherinomorus > Atherinomorus stipes. The sequence continues at coordinate 31,868 of JALJCO010006418.1, read as the reverse complement.
GGGTGTCTCATTTTTTTTCTAAGGTCTCTAACTAAAATACACCTCATTTCCTCCTTTGTGCCAATCCGTGTCACATTGACTTGCATTGAAAATGACCTTTCTGTAATCAAATGCCATTTCAGATCAAATCTTTAGGATACATTTTTTTCGCTTCACACACTTGCTCCACACTTCAATAATGTAGTTTGAACTGTTTTTCATGACATAAGACCATTTACTCAAAAGGGGCCCCGCTTTTTATCTTAGTGATGAAACGATAGACTTCAATGTTATTTCAGCAAATCAGAGTCCTTCAAAAAACCAAATATGCTTAACACATCCAATGAAGTAAAAAATCTTTTTTCTTCTTTAGGTGAGGTTATTTGAGCGGTTGGTGTTTGTTTTATTTTTTTCTTTGTTTTTCAAGCACTTTGATCAGTCAGATCACACACATAAAAGACAGCTAATTATCTAGGTCAGTCTTTTGCAGGGAATTAAGTAATGCACTGCCATTCCAGTTCAAACTGGAATTTTTTAAATTTATTTTAACTGTCCATTTGCAAATTAACTAAGACCCCCAGCTTTCAGGCGGACCAGAGTCCACTTATTTGGTGTGCACCAGGATACAGCTGGTGTTTACACTGCAGCAAATGAAGCGGACCAAACAGTGTGAAGGCACCCTTCATATACAGGTACTACCCAAAAAATTTGAATATCCTGAAAAAGTTCATGTATTTCCCTAATTCAACTTAAGAGGTGCAATTTACATATTGCATAGACAAATAATATGTGAATCAATATATTTCAAGATTTTATTTGTTTGGATGTTGCTGATTAGAAGTTGCAGCTTTAGAAAACATCAAATTCTAAGAGTAGTACCTGTATTTCAGCAGCGTATCAATATACTACACATGAAAATGAAAAGGAGGGTGCAAGATATGTCATAACTTTGAAAGGGAAAGCCAAAGCAGTTGCATAGAGCTGCATGAAGATTAGGCATGATAATCGAAACCCGGTTCCTCGGGGCCATCGATAAGAAATGGATCAATTTCCCGGAATCGAACCCCGTTTTGAGACCCGGTTCCCGTTATCGATGCCTTGACGTGATTTCCGCAATTTCTGTCGGCGAATTCCCAAAGACAAGATGGAGCGGAAGAAGCGGTGGAGGGCATGGCTTCACTTCTCATAAAAAGATGAAGAAAAGGCTGTATGCAACCACTGTGATGCTGTGCTCTCCTGTAAGGAGGCAATACAACCAACATGTTAAAACATTTAGATGCAGTTCACAACCTCAATGTGCGAGACGCCTGTCGTGTCTTCGAGACGTGGAAACAAGGCGAGCGACAGTCAAAACGTCCCCCTTCAGCTTCCAGCAGTGTCACAGCGAGTACAGGATCAGGCGACATGCTTTCATTTTCAGGTTGGTTAGTTACTTAATAGCTATTGTTTGCCGGAAGACTTCCATAGCATTTTCCATCAGGTACAGCAGGTAGCTCTATTTAACTTGGCTAACGAGCTTGCTCCGTAGTTATCTACGGTACTCCATTAACGTAAGCCTTTTTATTTGTGTCGGATAACGTAGCGTTGTACACCACTCCAGATTGTGTTGGTCTGTCTAGAAGCAGTAGCTAACGTTATTGATGTAAGTTAACGTTGGTGCTTAAAGATGCAAAATGAAGTAAGAACGATGCTGTTTCAGATGATGACAGCAGCAGCCAGAGTGACAAAGGCAGTGGCAGCAGAGCTGGCTCTGCGCCTAACCCTTTCTCCATAGCAAAGTTCAACGCTGAGCGCAGCAAAATGAGTGAGGATGAGACAAACATCACTCGCCTCCTAACGCGAATGATGGTTAAATGTCTTCTCCCTTTCAGTTTGGTAAACACAGACGAATACAAGCAGGTTAATTAGCATTTCTCTGACATTAAATGTCACTATCAGGCTTTATGAACTTAAGGTTAAGTTATTTGGATTGAATGCTTAACATTCGTCCTCAAAATTATTCATACTTTCCAATTAAAGAAAAGGCTAAGTGAACAATAGTAATTCAAATAACAAGAAAATAAATAAACTAGTAATAAATAACAATTTACAAAATTGTAATTTAGTGACACGAAATATTACGACGACGACGATGAAACAAAACTGTCCAGGACACATTAAAGCACCTTTCCTGTGAAATTTGGACTAAAATACCTGTCAACAGGTGTATAAGTCTTCTTTAACATTAGAGAAAACAACTGATTGCAATAATTGCCTCAGAATGTTGCTCAACAAAGTTTTAGCTTCAGAGCCCCATCATGCTTGTTTGCTTTTTAAAAAAAATATATATATATATATATATATATATATATATATATTTCTGTTGAACCACAATTCAAAATCAATGTCAGGATTTTCATGGAATTTTTATTTGTTATTACTTTTGTCAGTTTTAAGTTACTTTACTGACAGCTGATTTTTTTTCTTTTTTAATTGGACGGTATTAATCATTTTGAGGATGACGTTCAGAGGAGCGGACTTGATCCAGAGAAGGCAGACATGCTAATTTTCTTGAAAAAAATTGTTGATTTTCTTGTAAATTTTTCAGAGTTCAGAGGTCATTCTTGTGTGGCAAGGGGTGAAACACACATGAAACACCACATCAGAGTTCAGTGGCTGCTCTTATTTCCAGATAAAGCTTCTTTTTGTTCTAGATGTTTCTGTTAGTTTACCCCTGTTTTTCTGTGACATTGAGTATCTGCTGATACTCAAATGTAGAGCACATTGAATAAAAGTAAGCTTTTGTTACAAGCTATACATTGTTTCTTTTCATATACAACAAAGTATCAGACATTGATAAGAAAATCGATAAGGAATCGAATCGATAAGCTGCATCAATAATGGCATTGACATCGATAATTTCTTACCAATTATCATCCCTAATGAAGATCCTTCAGCATGAACCAAAGACCTGCTCAGATTCACCACCAAAGCCTCCAGGACTGAAACTTGGAATTTGCAGACTCCTTTGAGGAAGAGTTACAGAAAACCTGACCAGATGTTGGAGCTTCTGCTTGGAAACTTGGGGAAAGGCTTCATCAATATACACATCAGTACCCAGGAGGATGAAGATGTGGGTAATCGTCTGCTACATGGAGTCAACTGGGAAATGGTCCATGGAAACTGGGCAGGCCGTTTAAAAATGACTAAGAACCATATGTTCAACGAGTCTTTTCTAACCAATAAAACCAGTGATCTGCTGTCAAAGTCTTGCAGAGATGGATTGGAAATAAAACCTGAGAATGTCTCCATAGCAGAGAAAAGCCTGAGTTGTTCTTCTTGACTGGGTCTAATGTAACTGGATGGATGAATGTTCCTTCTGAGGATTTTCTCCGCAATCACTGCCTGGGTCAGGGTGTCTCTGTGTCGTTGTGAGATCTTTTCTACAAATAACACCAAGAGTTCGTAACACTTCCACACCTCCTCTGTAGTACTCACCTCACCGGAGTCCCTGAACTGAGCAGAGTAGTTAAATAACAGAGTACACTGAAATGTAAATGGAGTGAATGTACAGAGCGTGCGTCTGGGATTTAACGGATCGTTGATCCAATAAAACTTTCACCCAACAGTTTACTGGAGCAGATTCTTCCTAAAGATTAAATAAAATGATGCTGCATTTTACAGTGGGTTAAAAAATGAAACTGTACAGGCCACTTGAAATAAAATAAAAGCTGACAGGAAAGAAGATAAAATGGTGAAATGACCAACAGCTAAACCGATAACCAACCAGTCACTTGTGCAGTTCTTCTCTGCAGAAACAAACTTTTTCTGCTCTACGGCTCGGTTCTGGTTCTAACTCTCAGCTTTGCTCCGGCTTCCTGCCCTTCTCTCTCCCCTCTGTCTCAGCGTTGCCACCACCAGCATGGCCGCCCTGCAGGCGCCATCTCTGCCAGTTCCACCCCCACAGATGGAAGAAGAATAGCCATTTGAAAAGTTGATCATTTTCACACACCTGGCTCTGTTGTTTTTACCCCTCATCACTTTGGTAGAATTTTTTAATTTTATTTATTTTCAGTTTCATGTTTGCACAAGCCTGATTGTAAGTACTCTCCCAGGAATGACCCTGTGTTCACACTGGACAGTGTTGCCAAGTGGGAAATATAGAATTATCGCACCAGAGACTCAAAATTATCGTATTTTGAGGGAAATTATTGTACACCCCTCTTAAGTAAAATGACAAGCCCACTGATGTGTCAAATATACTGTAGGGCCAATTCATTCTCTTAACCCTCAATCTTAACCCTCAAAACCAAGTGTTAAGGGCTATTTTGTGACTTGGAAATGGGACACCCTTAAATGCAGATACGTCTTCAAACTGTGGGGGGCAGCATTACACCAAAGCGGCGTTCAGACTGTCAATTCAGAAGAAGAAGAATTTACTTCATTTACATTTATTTGTACTGTTAACCCTGCCTCACCATGGACATATTCAGCTGTCACCGCATACCACGACTTATTGAAAGGTAAACACCAAGGGGCAAACTCCGCCTCAGAACAGTGAAGCTCTCTTCCGCGTTGGAAATAGTGTAATCCTCCCTTCATCCGCTAGGGGCTGGCTCCAAGAGCGAGCAAATCCCCATAGACTCCCATGTTAAAAACGCCAACTTCACAGCAGAAATAAACAGGTTTACAGCCTGGTTCAAAAAATCATTTTAGGTTTATTAGGTCACGTTTACCTTCATGTCAACTGTGAGGGGGGTGAATTTTTTTATAACTCATTCGTTTAGATGTTATTTATTCTTCAAATTACACATAATTAAGGGCGTGTCCTTATGACAGACCGGAAGCTCCGCCTGCCGACCGGAGGCTCCTAGTTAGCTCCTTCTTTGCTCTTAATAAGGTCTCAGTTTGTTACAGAGTCGCACAACGGCGGTGTTTAGTCAGCGAATTGCAAGTCTAAGCATGTCTTACCTTAACCATGCCGCTTAGGAGCCTTATCTTTGTTAGCTCCTCTTAGTTTCGTGTTAGCTCAGTTAGCGTTTAGCCCACAGTACGTCAGCTGTCAATCATTTGCCCCGCGGCCGCGCTGTGCCCATTTTAGGATTTTCCTGGAGTGACGACGTACGTGACACGGCAAGATGGCGACGGTAAGACACGCCCAACTGGCTTCACATCTCATTCATTCATTCATCTTCATCTCACATTCAGAAGAGACCGGAAGCTACGTCCAGTAATTATATACAGTCTATGGTAAACACCAACTATAGCGAAAGTTACGTAGGTAACTGTGGTTCTGTGAATTCCTGCATTACTGCCAGTCAGCTGGTCTGCACGTCACCTGATTGACAATTATCATTAGGACTCGACCTGTGAAGAGCACGAGGAGCTTTGTTTACAGAGGGAATGAAACAGAACTATCGTTCCATAACTCTGCGACTACGGGATCAACCCGGTACCATTATTGGCACAAGCACGTTATACAGGCTGCTATCTTGATAAAACAACTACATAAGCGCCGAGAAAAATGACCATTTTGTAACGTTAGCTAACTTAAACGATAGCAACATGGCTTGACCGCACGGCCGCTTTTGACAAAAGATCGTAAAATAAAAATAAATATTATGCAACAATGAGGTAACTAATCCATAACATGGGCCTAAACTAAGATAAAACAATGTTTTTTGTAATATTTATATCTCCATTAACAAAGAAAACACAATTTGTAGCTCGCCTTCTTTGCCGCTGCATTCTGGGTAGTCCTTACTCACAAGGGTGGTGTCGGAGAATATTGAGGGCGATTCAGCCCTCAAACTTACTCCTCAACTTAATGTTCTGAGAATTGGGACAGCACTTACACTTCAGGAGTGTGCATTTTTGAGATTGAGGGTTAAGTCAGGAACTGGAATTTAGTCGCTGCGTTAGTACCGAATGTGTTAACGGCGACCCACAGTTCTGTGATTCTCATACAAATGATAAAAGACAAGAAGCTGCCACTAAAATATCAGCAAGATTAACCACAATATAAATTGTCAATTGTAATAAAATGCAAATATTCTATCTACACCTTCTGTCTACAGTATATCCTGCCTTAAGTTCTTGATTTATGAGGTTTTTCTCCCTCAGATCCTCCAAAAACCACCACATTAAAGTCTTTTCTGCACTTGCCTTGTTACTTTTCTTTCTCTCTTACTCCAGACTTGAAACTCTTCCCGTAGATTGGTGGATTATGGCCTTCAGAGAAGTCAGTCAACCTGTATAGCTATGATCCTGGAGAAAGGACAAACTTTGTCTTATTTTATACAAATCACTTGGACATCATTTTGTCTGATCTACATTATAATACTACGTACATCATACCTCCAGTTATCATTTGTCAGTCACTGCTAGTACTTTGGCTCTGAGAGTGTATCAGTGCATGTTCAACAACATACTGGAGTTTATACACTCAAGTGTGTGCTGATGTGAATGAAAATAGATGGAGGGTATGAAACATGAGATATTGTGCTGTAGTTATAGATGGATGAAATTATTTTCTGTGTGATGTCTCCTGTGTACAATACTCTAAAACAGTGTAATACCAGTCACACCAGGCTTATTTCTACAGCAGTATCATAATATCAGCTGTAATCTACACAGCTGATATGTATGAAGTTTCATTTATTTTCATGACAGAACTTGAACAGCGAGCACTAAACGTGAGTGAGCCTGACTAGCTGGGCATGATGTCACGGGTAGACAGATTATTACAGGCCAGTAAATATTTTAACCACTAAATACAACTTATTTTGATGTTCATTCTAACTTGTGAAAAGTAACTCCCAGTTTGCTGCTTTCGATGCTCCGCCGATTACAGCAGAAGATGCTGCGCTGCTCTGGCATCAATCGTCTGCAGTAGTTATAATTACGGACGAGGCATTTGCACCCACCAGCAGCCTTCTGTCGGCCTCTGGGGGGATGCATGTCCGTCCCTTTGGGGGGGTGGCTGGGGTCTGGGCCTCTCTGTGGCTGCTAGGGGCCAAGGTCTCGGGCTTTGCGGGAAAGAAAGAAGAGAGAAACTCAGTTGTGACCAGTCCAAGATGGTGGCCATGTTTCTCGAGTCAATCCAGCTTCTACTCATTTATCATTTATTTTATACATTGTCCTTCTCCTTCGTGTTGTTTTGGCTTTGAATCTCGCTCACCTTCCTGTCTGAGCGTCTCCTGGGGCAGGTGCAGCTACCATTCAGCCAATCAACACGTGGACGTCACTCGTAGCTCACGCTCAGCAAAGCATGATTGGCTGGTAACATGTCACATGGGAACTGATGCCTTCAGGGTTAAAAAAAAATTCTCCAGCCGACAGTTTTGCTCACATTAATATGAAGTGGTCAAATTATCGTACATTTGCCCTTTTTTAGGAGTATTGATCATACAGAGGGCCAAATTATCGTACAAATACGATAATTATCGTACACTTGGCAACACTAACACCGGACACGAATAAAATTATTCGCACAAATGAATTACATGTTTAGTCAATGTACAGACACGAATAGACGCGCGTTTGCTTGGGGTGGTGTGTTTGACGTGAATTTGCGACACGACAAGCCCCAAACGTTTTACTCGCACAAATAGAGCGTATTTCATCTGTTCACTCGAGTTGAAAAATTGAACTCGAGTGTTTTATCCGAGCGAACAATACGAGCCTGTCATTGAAAGTGAATGAGATGTGATGTGAACGGACCGTCGCTCTGCAGCTCGCTGCTCTCTTCTGTAGTAAGAAGAGAAAAGTGCCTTTCACAGATAAAATCACAAAGTGCTACACACAAAAACATCACAACGCCGACACTATGCAGCAGGAACAGAGACCCTGTAGTTCCTGGAGGATGATGTGGCTCTGTCCTCGCTACATAATCACCATAAACCCATTCCATGAAGCTCTCTGCGCACTGTTCTTAAGCTGATCTGAAGTTTGGAGGTCTGTAGTGATTGACTCTGCAGAAAGTTGGACACCTCTTCGCACTATGCGCTTCAGCGTCGCTGACCCGCTCCATCAGTTTACGTGGCCGACCGCTTCGTGGCTGAGTTGCTGTCGTTCCCAAACACTTCCATTTTCTTATAATACAGCTGACAGTTGACTGTGGAATATTTAGGAGTGAGGAAATTTCACCCCCGTGGTTCTCCCTTTATTTGTTGCACAGGTGTTTGTAGAAACATATTTGTAGAAACAGTCTGCATGCTTCGCTGCTTCATTTATACACCTGTGGTCATGGAAGTCATGGAACACCTGATTCCATCATTTGGATGGTGAGTGAATACTTTTGGTAATGTAGTGCACATCCCGGTTACTGAAACCAGCTGATAAAACATGATGTGGATTCAATCCTCCATCCTGAGCAGCACTCCTGCTCCCACCACACAACATGGGTAGGCCTCGAGTGCTGTAGCACAGCCCGCGGATCACAAGGGCAAAGGGTCTGGACCCAATGACCCAGGACCGAGTGCGGATCCCTCTCCCCACCAGACCCTGGGTTTATCTGGTTCACATGGTTTACATAGTAATAATATTCTACTAAGTTCCTCCAGACCAGACGTGCACCCTGCGGCACGAATGGTGCAACGCAGGAATACTCCACTGTACTGGTCAGTTTGTAGTTACGAGCTTCCAGATTTATGGATCTTCTGACTGAAGACAGCAAGTCTTCCAGGTCCTGAAGCAGCAAAACAGCCCCAGACCATCACACTACCACCACCATATTTTACTGTTGCTATGATGTTCCTTTTCTGAAATGCCGTGTTACTTTTATGCCAGATGTAATGGGACCTCCACCTTCCAGAAAGTTCCACTTTTGTCTCGTCAGTCCACAGAGTATTTTCCCAAAAGTCTTGGGGATCATTAAGATGCTTTCTGGCTAAACTGAGACGAGCCTTTATGTTCTTTTTGCTCAGCAGTGGTTTTGGTCTTGGAACTCTGCCATGCAGCCATTTTTGCCCCCCAGTCTCTTTCTGATGGGGGAGTCATGAACACTGACCTTCATTGAGGCAAGTGAGGCCTGCAGTTCTTGGATGTTGTTCTGGGGTCTTTTGTGACCTCTTGGATGAGTCGTTGCTGTGCTCTTGGGGTAATTTTGGTCGGTCGGCCCCTCCTGGGAAGGTTCACCACTGTTCCATGTTTTCACCATTTGTGGATAATGGTTCTCACTGTGGTTCTCTCGGGTCCCAAAGCTTTAGAAATGACTTTGGAACCTTTTCCAGACTGACAAATCTCAATTACTGTGTTTCTCATTTGTTCCTGAATTTCTTTGGATCGCAGCATGATGTCTAGATTTTGAGGATCTTTTTGTCTACTTAACTTTGTCAGGCAGGTCCTATTTAAGTGATTTCTTGATTGAGAACAGGTGTGGCAGTAATCTGGCCTGGCTGTGGGATCACTTATTCACACAGGGCCATGGAGGTTTGGATTTTTTTCCCCCCTTACTCATAAAAATCTTCATTTAAAAACTGCATTTTCTGTTTACTTGTGTTATCTTAGTCTAATATTTGAATATGTTTGTTTATCTGAAACATACAAGTGTGACAAACATGCAAAAAAAAGTAAGAAATCAGGAAGGGGGCAAACACTTATTCACACAACTGTAAAGCAAGCATGGAGAGAAGACAAAATCGGAAAAGAAATTATCTCCAATTCTCGTTAACCTTTGCTGCAGCATTTTGGATCAACTGGTGGCTTTTTGGGCATATTTGGGACAGAACAATAATAAAGATTTGCAGAAGTCCAATCTGGAAGAAAATACCCACAATCAGATGTTGGACTTTTGTTGTTTTAAGCCACAAGCCAGGAAGAAAGAGAAGAAACTTCTGGTTGTCCACCATCTTCCTTTGCTTCTGGTTCTTCTTCATTATAATCGAAGGGAGGCATTGCGCCGCTGTGACTTACATTATCACACGGAGGTACAGTTGGCTGTGGAAACACAACAGAGACCAGCACCAAACCATCCCATAGCCCAGACCCGCTGCTTGGAATCCTGCTATATTCCTCATCTCTGTTTGATTCATTTATCTTTAAAGAAAACATCCCCAGCAGCTCGTCTGTGTCTTTAAAGAAGGATCCGACCTCTGCTTGTGGTTTGCCCAGGTTATCGAGCAAATTATGGGCATCACTCAGCCTTCAATGCGTTGTTATGTGCTTTTATGTCTCCCAGTAGGAGCACTTTGTGAGCGTGTACTCACAGAAAAGCACATAAAGGACATGCTGGGATCAGAGGGGGGATGTGTGGCCTCCAGCCAACAATCCATATCTTATATTTTCTCCAGCAGTGTCATCAGGAGCTGGAATCTATCCCCCAAATGAACCCGTAATCACGTGACAGAGCCGTTGGGTATCACACTCGGAGAGCAAACACATCCATCTGAGCCCGAAGGAGAGCAAGACCCTCAAATAAAAGAGGAATTTGGGGCCAGCGCGTTTCTGGGAACTGAACCATGAATGCTGCATGATTCTGCCAAACCAGCTGAAGTCAGCCAGGACGTGCAAGATCACATTTAGCACTCTGAAGAAGGGATGCACAACATAATCGGCCTATATCGGCCTTAAAACTGAGTATCCGACATTGGCCACCCCACCGATATTTAACTGATATCTAAACGATCAGCCCGCTGATTCTAAAGTAAGAAAAGAAAAAAAAATCTTCAAAAACTTCTTTTTTACACACTTCAAAACTTTTCAAAACTAGGGGTGGGAAAAAATATATCTTAATATTTTCAAAAGCTGATAACATATTGACATTTAAAAATGCAGTATCAATCTATTTTACTTACGAAATCTCATGATATTTCATCGTTCTGTTACAAAATCTATCAATGAGTTTTAAAATATTGTCATATCAGATATCGGCCAGAATTCCTATATTGGGCATCCCTCATATTTCATCGCTCTGTTACAAAATCTCGATATTTTCATATGGTGAAATGATATTGACATTTAAAAACGTGGTATCAATCTATTTTACAAAAAAAAAACACGTGATACTTTATCGTTCTGTACAAAATCTCGTGAGAATTCATGAAATATTTTGAGATTTTGTAACAGAACGATGAAATCTTGCAAGCTTTTGTAAGTAAAATAGATCGATACTGTGTTTTTAGATATCAATTTGATATCGGCATTTGAAAATATCGTGATATTTCAATGTATCAATATTTTTCCCACCCCTATTTTTCAAAGTCTCGGAAACAGATAACAAAAGTGCTATTAGCAATGACTGCTTATTTTTTGAGCTTTATGATCGGAATCGATGTCGGTTATCGGCCACGTGAGTCCAATATCAGCATATCAGATATTGGCCAAAATTCCAATATTGGGCACCCCTCATATTTTATTGTTCTGTTACAAAATCTCATGAGAATTCACAAAAATTTCACGACATTTTCATATGGTGAAATAATATGACATTTAAAAACGTGGTATCAATCTATTTTACCAATAAAAACTCGTGATACTTCATCGTTCTGTACAAAATCTTTCAACAGAATTAATGAAATATTGTGAGATTTTGTAGCAGAACGATGAAATCTCGCAAGCTTTTGTAAGTAAAATAGATCGATACTGTGTTTTTAGATAATTTGATATCGGCATATGAAAATATTGTGATATTTCAGTGTATCAATATTTTTCCCACCCCTATTTTTCAAAGTCTCGGAAACAGAAAACAAAAGTGCTTTTTTTTCAGCTTTAATATCGGTATCCATATCGGCTATCGGCCACGTGAGTCCTATAATATCAGCATATCAGATATCGGCCAACATTCCAATATTGTGCATCCGTACTCTGAAGGCTTTGGGGTCCCTGGATTAATCTCCGCAGCCGATCGGCTGATTGGACACATCGGCGGTGACGGACGGATCTGGCCTGCAATGAGCCAAATGACCCACATAGACGATGTCGCGCTGCTGCCGCTGCTGCAGGCACCATCAAAAAGATTCTACTTACAAGACTAGAATTGGATCCAGTTCATCTAATTGAGATTCATATATTGAAGGAGCCAGAGGAATCCCATTACCATCCCGCCTCACCACGTCAAGATGACGGGAAATGCTGAGAACATCAGAGGGAAAAAAAAAACAAGATGGAATAAAGTAACAACTCAATTCCAGGAGGAAATGATGCTGAGAAATTCCCTGACACGGAAACAATTTTCTGACTCTCGTCGTAACACTTTTGAAGCAGAGGAGTGAAAAAAGACAAGTTTAAAAAAAAAAAAACCTGGGTCATCACAGACAGCAGATTCATCCGGCTAAAGCTCCACTGTCATCACTCTGCTTTGCTGAGTTAGAGTTTAAAGGGAAGGGAGGAAACTAGAGCTCGGCGTGAGATACGTGTTGTACAGAAGTTTGCAGACACCAGGAAGCTTCAATCCTAACATGTAGCACAGCAACATGACTGGAGAAGCTCAGATAAAAGCGTTGACCAAACACAGTTCAAACCCCAGCAGTTCAGAACGGCTCTGTCCACTCAGAGCTTCGGCTAGTTTCTCCACTTCCAGCCAACCAGACACACCAGGCGTCGTATGGAAGCAGAGACTCTGCTGGTTACAGAGACGTCAGTGTGGGACAGAAACTCTGGCAGCTAGCAGCCAATCAGAGATCAGCTCTAAAAAAAACTCTGCTAATGTGTTCACCTGTGACTCTGCATTTGTTTGACATAAATCATGAAGGTTCTGCTGGTTTCCATGGAGATAAAGGAGGTTTACAGTGAAGCATCATCTTCCTGTCATTTACTATGTTGGACTTCACTTTTTTCTGGACCCTCATGGTGAATGTGGGGCCATCCTGACTCTGAGGTGTCCATCATCATCATCAGCCGATGGCTTCCTGAGATATTTGCCTATAACTGCCTGGAAAATTGCTCAGGTTCAATTTTTATATTAAAAATTGCTGCAGTTCTGCAGTTCAAACCAGCATCAGAATGAGGGAGAAAGGGGATTTAACTCATTGACTGCCAGACCTTTTCCGAGCAGAGCGCTCCATATTGCCAGGATTTTTAAGCATTTTCACTGATTTTGGGAGATCCACAGAATATTGTGTACTATGCCAATACAAACACTGAATGTACCAAAGGAAAGCTTAGACTCTCTTCTTTTATCAGAAAAAGACATTTGTTTCTAGCTTTTTCCATTCCTTAGTAATCTGCAGTAGAACATGGGCTTGTTGCAGCAAAAATGCCTGTTTCTGACCAAAAATCAGAGAAAACTAGCTTTGAATGCGATCGTCCGCTTCAAGTGGAAAAGTGTCTTTGATGCCAATATTTTTTTACTTTAGTGACACCTTCATCATCTGAACAGCTGTTTACTTCTATGAAACAACAAATACAACACTGAGAAAAGAGTTTTGGAGGCAAAATAATTATTTAGTAGCTAAATAAGCCAAAACAAGTTTGTTTCACAGCATAATATTTGGCAGAAACAGAGAGCAGAAACGTCTCTCTACTCCTCCTTCTCTCCCTCCTCCCGCTACCGCAGCTTAGGTGGGCATGCTACCCCCCGTGGGAAACAACCGCGTGCTGTTGACTTACTTTCACTTTCAGCTGCGCACTTCACTGCTGTATTTCCATCGTCTTTGATCGATCGTGTCTGTCACTTTTTCCACAAACTTTCCTCCTTCATCCACCTCCTAAGCTGCTTCGATTACAACCGGTCGCCATGTTCTCTAACCCTCGCAGCAGAATCCATTATACTTCTTGGGCTAACAGCCGTTAGCAACCACTAACACAGGAAGCATCATAGAATCGCATCACTTACTGTACTTTACTAGAATCGCTTGTCTGACACCGCCATCTGCTGGATTAGATGAAAACTACCGAAAAAAATTATCATGAGCTCTTGGTACTCTCTGACAAGCTCCACCAGAGATTAAAGTAGCTCCGCCAATTAAAACACTTAATTAATGTGGAAACACATGATTGGCAGTTAACATTCGGATTTGAATTAACGTGGAAACACGTGAATGGCAGCCAGTGAGTTAAGTGCCACTTTGAACGTGGCATGGTTGTTGGTCTGAGTATTTCAGAAACTGCTGATCTACTGGGATTTTCCTGCACAACCATCTCTAGGGTTTACAGAGAATGGTCCCAAAAAGAGAAAATATCCATTGAGCAGATGTTCTGTGGGTGCAAATGCCTTGTTGATCCCAGAGGTCAGAGGAGAATGACCAGACTGGTTCCAGCTGACAGAAAGGCAACAGTAATTCAAATAAGCACTTGTTACAACCGAAGTCTGCAGAAGAGCATCTCTGAATGCACAACACATCCAACCTGGAAGCAGATGGGCTACAGCAGCAGAAGACCACACCGGGTGCCGCTCCTGTCAGCTAAGAACAGGAAACTGAGGCTACAATTCACACAGACTCACCAACATTGGACAATAGAAGATGGAGAAATGTTGCCTTGTCTGATGAGTCTCCATTTCTGCTACCAAATTCAGATGCTAGGCTCCAAATTTGGTGTCAACAACATGAAAGCATGGATCCATCCTGCCTTGTATCAACAGTTCAGGTTTAAAGTCTGTAAAAAAGAAGTTTTTGCAGAAGAAAAAGATTAATTTTTTTTTAGACTTTAGAAACAGTGCGCTGATCGGTCAAATATCTGTTCAATATCGGTTAAATATCGGTGGGGTGGCCGACATACACAGTTTTAAGGCCGATATATGCAGATTGTAGGGGCCGATTGTATCGTGCATCCCTACTCCCGGATGCTCAAAGCGGCTCCTGAACTTCAGGCTTTGCATCAGTTTTTGTGAAAATATCAGTTTTTTGCTTGTTTTTTTTTCTGTGTGGGTGTGAGTGAGCAACTTGCATGTGTGTCTTATCGAGCAACCCGTCTCACACGCCCCCGAACGCACGCTGAAAATAGCAAGCGGGGAAAAGACTTTAACTCTGTTACTCAGACGTGTTCTTTCTTTTCTTCATACTTCATCTCGCATGCCTGCCAGTGTCTCTGTGAGATTGTTGTCAAAGTTCCTCAGCCATAACTGAGAGAAAAAAATCAATATGTTCCCCAAAAAAAATAGGTACCTGGTCTCGGAGGGGGCCTCATGAGCTCTGGTGAAATTGTGCATTTAATCCAATTTATAGCGAGGTCTCAATTCATGTGTGAAAGAAACGAGGAAATGAAAGCATCCTGTTCTTTCCTTTGACGACAGCGCTCGCTGCTTATGAGTCATGATGTGAAAAAGCATGAAAATGATTTGTTAGTGCATCATATTTTAATCTAAAAAGATCAAATATTGATAGAGCAGAAAGTATAATTCTGCTCTGGAGCCCTTGTCCCTCGATTTTTCCTCTTGTCTCTTGGGTAGCAATTACAATTATGACAAAACTCTGAGATTAATCTCATAATGTCTTCTCCACACTGCACTGAGTCAGCTGCTGCCTACTGGCTGTAATCTTTTGTGCAGCTTCAATTTCAGTGTTCAGTGAAATGTTATTATCTATCAAACATTACTGATTTAAACACGGTTATGCAACTGTATTTCCAGATAAGTTGTGGGAAATGTAAATGAATACACAATTCAATAATCTGCAAATCATTTAAACTCCACATTTAATTGAAAACAGTACAAAGACACGACAAATGTTTAATGAGAGAAATGTTATTGCTTTTTTAAAGATGTATGCCCCAACTGTGTATTTCATCCCAGATAATCGTGATCTGGATGATGAGAGAAGTCTGGTAAAGTTGATTTAAAGTTATGATGCTGGAAAAATAAAGAGAAAACATCATTTATCTGTAAAGCAGGAACGGAACAATGGATTTGGTGATTTCATCATTTTCACTACATAATATGACTGAAAGATTCAAAGAAACTTCCTTCCAGAGAGGATGTGGCAAAAACCCAGCGCTGGATGGCTGGATGCCCTCAGACAGTATTATTAAAGTATCATGAAAGCCAAAGCATGTCTGCAAACAAAGATTAAAGTTCCCCCGAGCGTGCTCCGCTTATGACGGATTCAAAGTCCGATTCTGCAAGCTAGGGATGGGCAATCCCTTTTACTTTATGTCCACAAATTTAGAGTTTATTTCTAATTAAAATCCATCATTTGCAGGGATGCACAATATTGGAATTTTGACCGATATCTGATATGCCAATATTTTAAAAATCATGTGGCTGATAACCGATATCAATACCGATGTAAAAGCTGAAAAAAATAAATATGAGTTTTGTTATTCATTTCCGACACTTTGAAAAATAGGGGTGGGAAAAAATATCAATACACTGGAATATCGCGATATTTACATATGCCAATATCAAATCGACATTTGAAAAATCTCACAATATTTTATGAATTCTCACAAGATTTTGTACCAGAACGATAAAATATTGCAAGATTTCATAAATGAAATAGATCAATACAGCGTTTTTAAATGTCAATATGATTTCAGCATATGAAAATATAGCAACTTTTTTTTGAATTCTCGCGAGGTTTCATAACAGATTGATTAAATATCGCAAGATTTTGTACCAGAACTATAAAATATTGCAAGATTTCATAAATGAAATAGATCAATACTGCGTTTTTAAATGTCAATATGATTTCAGCATATGAAAATATTGCGACATTTTTATGAATTCTCGCGAGGTTTTGTAACAGATCGATTAAATATAACAAGATTTCGTACCAGAGCGGTAAAATATTGCAAGATTTCATAAATGAAATAGATCAATACCGCGTTTTTAAATGTCAATATGATTTCAGCATATGAAAATATCGCAACATTTTTGTGAATTCTCGCGAGGTTTCATAACAGATCGATTAAATATCGCAAGATTTTGTAAGTAAAATAGATACCGCGTTTGTAGGTATCGATTTGATATCTGCATATGAAAATATCACAACCCCTATTTAAGTGAGTTTCATGAAGTGTCAGCAACGGATAACCAAACTGCTATTTACAATGACTGCTTATGTTTTTCAGCTTAAATATCGGTATCGGTATCAACATCAGTTATCAGCCATCAGCCACATGAGTTTTAAAACCTTGGCATATCGGATATCGTCCAAAATTCCAATATCATGCATCCCTAATGGTATTTTGCCTTTTTTCAGTTTTAAAGGAGTGATGACAGAGCAGTATAAGCTGATATTGCTGCATATGTTAATCCTCCAAAGAAAAAAACGTCACTGGGACTGTTTGCTTGATAGAGTGCTCTAATTGGAGCAATTGAATTACGTAGCGTGACGAAATTAAGTCAAATTATAAGCTGCTGTCTGGTTCAACCGTTTCTGAACAGAGAAACAAAGCTGACTGACCATGAACAGGGACTTTGATTCTCACTCTGGACACTCACATGGCCTCATCAAATGAAATGAAAATGAAATGAAAAATACTTTATTCATCCCCGAAGGAAATTCAGTAAAAATCTAGGAAATTAAAGTAAAAATATAATATAATATAGTAAAAATCTCATCGGAGCACAACAGATCATATTATACCCCAAAACCCCAGAAAAGTGACATTTGATGCCATGGCACCTTTAAGCTATTTTTTTATGAGAGGAGAAAACAAGGCTGTATTCATAAATCACATCATGCTTATTTTTAGATGTTAATTTAAATGAAATGTTGACAGTTGTACACAAATTATCCCAGAAGTGAGAACTTTAACACATCAGAGGTGTTTGAATCAGTGTTGGGCTGTTTAACCAATTTATGTGCATCAGAAATAAAGTGGAATATGGTGGGTGATCACTGATCAGTCAGAAGCTCCACAGACATGGACGTTGCTGCAACTAACAGCATGTTGAGGCTGATCAATTTCACTGAGTAAAGTGATAAAATGTTTAATCTAAACACAAAGTTGGAGTCAATTTTTTGAGTGAATGGGTTTAATAATGGCTAATACATCATGCATTGCAATAAACTTTGCTCAAGTTTAACAGTCGATATTAATTAGATGATAGTTTATCTACTGTCCCCAAGAGGCCAGACCAGGGATTCACAACCTTTTTTATGATGGAGCCCAATTTTTCAGTCCAAACTGGTCCAGGGCCCACTCATATTTAACTCTGTATTCGTGTAATGATATAATTTTTGGTTCATTTATTTAATAACTAAACCAAATCCACCTGCCTTTAACAGACTGAACCTATAAAATGTGGCGTGATAAACATGAATAATATATTATAAAAATATATTATGAGATCATCACAAACACATTTATATCACACGTATAATTCATTAAAGTAAAAGGAAGACTCCTACAAGAACAAATCAGAATTAGGCTATAAACACAAAATCTACATTTTAATACAAAAAGAGGGACAACAAAAAAAACTGATGGAAACTGATTTAAAAAATAGATAAAATGGTGCAGTAACAGATCACACTGAAAATAAAAAGGCTCAATTTAAATAATATGTAAAAACCTGTGTTTTATTTTTTTAGACAGGCCATTAAAGCACAAAATTTCATTGAATTTATTTATTTAAACTTTTCTTAGAATCTTTTAAAGAACATCCAAACATAACAGACATTTTCTGCATCCTTTTTCCAACCAGTTAGATTTTTGTTTCTAGCGATAGCGTTAGCATTAATGTCCGCATTAGCATTAATGTTAGCATTAGCTGGTGCTCCATCCAGACATCTCAGCTCTGCTTTGTTATCTCCAATCACTAATCCGTATTTAATAAATTGAAGTAGATCTTTGCCTCTTTAGGGGCGGTTTGGGACCATTTTTGTCTTCATTATTTTGTTTTAATCAACCGTAAACCTCCGGTGGCCAACCATGAGAAGAAGAAGTCATTTTCTGTAGTTCTCCTTTGATCCAATAGGGGCTGCAAGAAAAGAACAAATCCCTGTAGGCCAACTTCACAGCAGAAATAAACATGTTTACAGTCTGGTTCAAAACATCATTTTAGGTTAATAGGTCAATTTTACCTTCATGTCAACTGTGTGGGGGTGAATTTTTCTTTCCCCAATCCAATAACTCATCCATTTAGATGTTATTCAATCTTGAAATTACACATAATTAAGGGCCTGTCCTTTTGATTGACATGCGGCAGACGGTGGTTTCCTAGTTAGCTCCCCTAGTTAGCTCACTAAGAGTCTCAGTTTGTAGCAGAGTAGTGCAAGTCTTTTTTTTTAGATAGTTGCAAGTCTAAGCGTGTCTTACCTTTACCCCGCCGATTAGGGGGCTAATCTTTGTTAGCTCCTGTTAGCTTTGAGTAAGCTCGGTTAGCGTTTAGCTCAGAGTACGCCAGCTGTCATCATTTGCCCGTGGCTCAGAGCGGCCTTTTTTGCCCATTTTCTATTTTCCTGGAGTGACACGACAAGATGGCGACAGTGGGAAACGCCCAACTAGCTTCACTTTTAGCTCTTCAGAAACCAACGGGTGACGTGGAGGAAGGTTCGTCCCTCTCTATTAACGCTCTATGCTTTTTATTTCTTTACAACGTTTAGTGTCTTCTGCTTGTTTGTTGAACTCTGACAAACTACCGCCACCAGGTGGGGGGAGGCTACATTACAACTCATCCAGTCATAAATGAACATATACAGTCCTCACGGGCTGTTAAGAATCACTGAATTAGATGATAGTTTATCTACTGCCCCCAAGAGGCCAGACAGGATCACTTACTCCAGGTTTTTAGGGGGATTTATTGCATTAATATGACGTCTTTACATGTGTGGGATTTCACAGGCTTGCTGGAGTTTAGTCGCAGGAAGTCATGATGTAAGCTTATATTAAAGAGCAGCTCCATCCACCTCGCCAGTCTTTCCTCATATGGCCTGCCTTGATTTCATGGCTTCAGCTCACTTTTTCGTACGTGCACAGGACAGCAGAGGAGGAGACGTGAGTTTCTCACCATTTGCAAATCATCTTCCTGAAAGAAATGCTGAAAGTGTTACGCTTCGCCGCTGATGCAGTCTGCTTCCTCTGACCTCAGCAGCTCCTCTCCTGCAGCGCTCTGCGGAGCATCAGGTGGGGAGACATGTCCTTCTGAGCTTGTCTGTCTCGTTTGTTTGTCTGCCTGTCCTCATTAGATGCAGAGATTGACACATCTAACCCCCCCCCCCCCCATCCTCTCCCAGATGAAGCTAGCTGCCTGGGAGCGGGCAATAATGAATCACCATTAACTCGGGTCACACCGGCTGACAGCCAATTTACAGGGCGAGGAGCTGACGTCCAGGTGATCGCGAGCGTTTAATCACGCAGCTCTTTTCAAAGTAACCAGGTTCAGATAAAAAAAAATAAAAAGATGATTGCATCTACTGATATTTATCTCTTCAACTCAGGTAATTAAGAGCTCCTCTGCATGAATGTTGCAGCAGAACTTGAGTGTTGTGGAGGACTTGGCTGCATTGCTTTGCCACAAGTGGGTACATCCTGACACCTGGTGGTGGTAAATAACTACAGCAGTTTTACTGATCATCATATCAGCGGACCTGGGATTAAATGGTGGCTGATTTTCATCCAACTGGAAACAGAAGTGGCTGAAATGGAGCCAGAATTGATGTTTTGCTCTAACATATGGCCCATAAAGAAGTCCATAAAGATAACAGCTGAATCCTTTGTTTGTCAGCCTCATAAGTCAACTAAATTATATACAAGTAATAATGCAGATAGGCTTGTAAAAGACATTACGCTGTGTTTTCTAATGTCCTATTCTAAATACCCATACCATAAAGTTTTAGTGGGCAACTGAAGCGGCGCTCGGTGAGCTTTAAAATCCGTGATTCCAGGAGGAGGTAAGAAACAAGAGGAGCATCTGCTGGAAGATCAAACTCTCCTTTATGATAACAGACCGGCCATCTGTTGCTGGTTTTGTGTCCAAAGAAAAGCACAAACTTCCCATTACTGTCACGAGCCAAACGGAGCTCAGTGTGCAGGAACTTTGACTGGGTAACTTTTACGGGGAAGTTTTTCTTTCATGAGTGAAATCACATCCAGGGTCCAGAATTTCCAACATAATCCAGCAGGATTAATCCAAGTGGGTTGGATTTTTTTCTAAATGTGATCAGAATTTGCCAGGAGAAGTTGAACAAAATATGCTTTTTGGTGTTTAATAACTGGCTTTGTGTTTTATGAAGTCAAATGGTCTCTGCATTCATTTATTTTCTTAATAGTAGTGAAACTTTTCTATTATTTCATTTTTATTGTGAGGAGACACTGAGCTTTTTTAACATTTATCTTTACATTAAGGAAAATTTGACCGCATTTGCCTTTTATTTCATCTTGCTTAATTTCCAGGTTTTGTTGTAGGTTGTTGTTTGTTTAACTGGTTTTAAACTTGTGACTGACTGCTAAGATGCACCGTTTGCATTGCTTAAGTTAGACTTACGCCACCACAAAGTCAACCTGGTAGCGTGAGGCAGAAGACTTATAGATATCGACCTATATCGGCCTTAAAACCGAGTATCAGACATCGGGCACCCCACCGATATATAACCGATATTTAACTGATCAACCCGCAGTTTCTAAAGTCTAAAAAAAAAAAAAAAAAAAATCTTTAAAAAAAATCTTTTTTACAGACTCTTCTTTTGGGATGTTCTGTGTGAACAGTTTATACATCGTCATTTGTGTAAATAATCCAATATTAGAGCTGGGGAAAAAACATCAATACATCGAAATATCACGATATTTTCATACGCATATATCATGTTGATATTTGAAAATGTGAAATTGATCTATTTTACCAACAAAATCTCTTGAGATTTCGTTTTCTTGAGAAATCTCGCGAGATTTCATGAAAACCCGCGAGATTTTGTAACAGAACGACAAAATCTCGCGAGATTTCATTAGTAAAATAGATTGATACCACGTTTTTCAATGTCGATATAACATCAGGATATTAAAATATTGCAATATTTCAGTGTATCAATTCCGACCCCTACCAAATATCCCCTGGTCTTGGGTTTTTCTTTATTTTTTTTTACCTCAAAGAGAGGAAAATCTCTGTTCTAGGATATGACGCACATATCCTATTAGTTTTGTTTGAACAACTGATTAAGTTTGACTTGTTCTACGTAACACAAGTTGAGGTATTTTTCTAATTTTGCACAAGGAATGAATATTACATTGTTTATTTTTCAGCTTAAGCCACATGTGTTTTAAAATATTGGCATATTGGATATCGGTTGAAATTCCAATATCGCGCATCCCTGCTTGAAATGTGGTCATAGGCTATACAATGCTTGGTATTGATTTCCTGTTTTTCTTTATTCTGCTAAACTTTGGCATGAAACTCCTCCTGCACCTTTTGTGCCACTGCAGCCATTCAGAAATTAAAACGCATGAAACGCATTCACACTAATAAAGAGAAACAGGAACTCAAAACTGTGAATGCGTGGAAGCTTTTTTGAGCATCCGATCGCAAAACAATCATCTGGCATTTTCCAGTAGCGCATATAGTCATCCTCAAAATGATTCATACCTTCCACTAAATGAAAGCCTAAATTCACAATAGTAATACAAGAAACTAATAGTAAATAAAAATTTACAAAATTACAGTTTAGTGAAAGAAAATATTGCTTATGAACTGTGGTTGAAAATAATGATTTAAAAAACTGTCCCAGACACATCTGAGCACCTTGCCCATGAACAGTGGACTAACATACCTGTAAAACACCTGGTTGCAGTGATTGTCTCAGAATGTTGCTCAACAACATTTTAGCTTCGGAGCCCCATCATGCTTGTTTGCTTGTTTAATTTTTTGTGTTTAGTTTTAATAATTTTGTTGGACCACAATTCAAAATCAGTGTCATGATTTTCATAAAATTTGTATTTAGTATTACTTTTGTCAATTTTAAGTTATTTCACTGACAGATTATTTTTTCTTTCTTCCATCAGAGGGTGAGAATAATTTTGAGGACGACGTAACTGTGTGTGTCTCTGGCTTGTTCGAAGCCTGCAGGTGGCGGTCTATTCTATACAGACCGTGGTATCACAAAATAACTATCAATACATTCTTTATTTTAATTTTTTTAGAATTGCATCATGTTTGAGGTAGTGGGGAAAAAAGCTTGCAGATTTTTTTTTTACTTTGTTTTTATAGAATACGTTTGTATTTAAAAGTACACTTTAATATAAAACTAGTGAGATTTACCTTAAAATTACAGAGGAAAACATTAGATTGCTAGTATGGACCTTTATATAACACGCTATATATTAAATTATAGATAGGGATGCACGATGTTGGAATTTTGGACGATATCTGATATGCCGATATTTTAAAACTCATGTGGCCAATAACTAATATCGATATTAAAGCTGAAAAAAAATAAGCTGTCATTGCAAATAGCAGTTTTGTTATATGTTTTCGACACTTTGAAAAATAGGGGTGGGAAAAAATATCGATACACTGAAATATTGCAACATTTTCAAATGCTAATATCAAATTGATATTAAAAAACGGGGTATCGATCTATTTTACTTACAAAATCTCGCAATTAAATGACATTAAGATATGAAAATATCACGATATTTCAGCATATCAATATTTTCTAGTGTTTAGAAGTTTTAAAGTCTGTAAAAAAAGTGTTTTTTAAGAGGAGGAAGGGGAATAAGATGATGAAGTTTTGTTTTTTTTAAACTTAAAGACACACAACGGAACTTTCAGCAGTTTTCTCAGTGAAGCGCCCCCTATATGTGGCTAAACTAGCAAACATCTTGTATCGTACCTGCACCGTGATTCTCTCCAGCCAGTCAAAGACAGTCTTATCTTCACTCTTGTTCTGTCCCTTCCTCTGTTTCTTTTCCTCTCTTCCTCTGGTGATGTTTCCTTGCGTTTCTTTACCGAATTCGACATGATACGCGTTCAAAACACCCGCGATGTTGATACCTGGTTTACATCCGGTTGCTAGTGAGTGACGCGGTGCTGCAACCAATAGTTGGCTGCAACGTCACGGTCGCGTCCCGGATGGGAATCTTACATACTGCTGTTTCTGAGCTCCTGGACACCTCTGGGCACTGACGGCTCGAAAATGCGCAAAATGAATGTTGGTGTGGCATCAAAACGAGTCAGAAACACAGATTTTTAAGGTCTAAAAGTTACGTTGTGTGTCTTTAAGAAACACCTGATCGGTTAAATATCGGTCAAATATCGGTGGGGTGGCTGATGTCCAATACTCAGTTTTAAGGCCAATACCGGTAGGGGGCCAATTATATCGTGCATCCTTAATTGGCATACTTTAAAAAAAAAAAAAAAACGTAGATGTTAACTTACAGATGATGTCTGTAATTTTGTACTTTTGTACACTATTTTTTAAAATGGCTCAGTCTGCTGCAACTTTTTGACAAGCTAACTTTCTGAACTTGTTAAAAGTTTCACTCCCAAAACTCAGAGATTCTTCGTG
Source organism: Atherinomorus stipes (assembly GCA_023101725.1). NCBI lineage: Eukaryota > Metazoa > Chordata > Actinopteri > Atheriniformes > Atherinidae > Atherinomorus > Atherinomorus stipes. Next base: position 7,587 of record JALJCO010006418.1, on the reverse strand, counting down.
TTTCCTGAAAGTATCAGCTTCATCCCTGGTAAATATTAGCATGTTCGCCTCGTCTGTGGCGAGTGTTTAGGCATGCAGACAGCTCTGTAGCATCTAGCATGGCTGTAGATCCATTTCCAGGACGACATCAGCATTCTCGCCACAGCTCTCTGACCTGTTCACCGCTAGATGTGTTGAGTCAGAAATGGCTTCAGATTCTCATTTAAATATATTAATATTAACCAGTTTTAGATTCTGAGGCCATATTTTTGACTTGCACCTCAAATATCCTCCAGCTTTGCTGTTTTCTGGCAGACGTGCAGCCACCTGCATCTCTAAACCAGGCCTCACGTTTCTGTGACTCAGCTGGTTGTGATTTGGACTAGGGATGCACGATATAACTGGCCTTAAAACTGAGTATCGGACATTGGCCACCCCACCGATATTTAACTGATATTTAACTGATCAGGCTGCTGTTTCTAAAGTCTAAAAACACACAAAACTTCTTTTTCCTGCTCTTCTTCTTCAGAAACATCTTTTTTAACAGACTTTAACACTTCTAAACACTAGGGGTGGGGAAAAATATCGATACACTAAAATATCGCAATATTTTCAGATGCTGATATCATACTGACATTTAAAAATGCGGTATCGATCTATTTTACTTGTGAAATCTTAAGATATTTCATCGTTCTGTTTATAAAATCTCACGAGAATTCACAAAAATTTAGCGATATTTTCATATGCTGATATCATTAACATTTAAAAATGTGGTATCAATTTATTTGACAAACAAAATCTTGCGATGTTTCATCGTTATGTTACAAAATCTTGCAAGAATTCACAAAATATCATGAGATTTTGTAATAGAACAATGAAATTTCATGAGATTTTGAAAGTAAAATAGATCGATACCACGTTTTTAGATATTGATTTGATATTGCATATGAAAATATTGCGATATTTCAGTGTATTGAATTTTTCCCACCCCTATTTTTCAAAGTGACGGAAACAGATAACAAATCTGCTATTTGCAATGACTGCTTAATTTTTTTTAGCTTGAATATCAGTATCGATATCAGTTATCAGCCACATGAGTTTTAAAATATCGGCAGATCTGATATCGGCCAAAATTCCAATATCATGCATCCCTAATCTGGAGCTGTGAGAGGAGTCCAGGCCTCCAATCAGACGCCAGAATGGCACTGCGGGTTTATTATTGAAATATGTTTCAATTACTCAGTGATGGCTGGAGAACTCGACTACAGATGACCAAATGGAAAATAAAGATAAATAGATTCTACTGACTCATTCTTTAAGGTTGCCTCCAACATCCATCATTACCAAACTGCAGTCTGCAGACTGGTTTTCTCTGTCTCTTCCTCTTTGTAGGAGCATTAAGAACAAAACAGGGTTTTTTGGCTTGTTATAGTTTAAAATAAAGCAAAGAAGAAAAAAAAAAGAACTTAAGGTCATTTATTAAACATGACAAATGAATGTTTTTACATTAAAGAAACTGGTTACCAGGACGCCACAAACTGACATATGCTACTGATGAATAAATCTGTTTTAGGACGAGAAAAATGAGTTTTCAAAGTAATCATTCTGCTCCATTTGGCTGCATAGTGTGATTTTTCTTTCTGTTATTGTTGACGTCTGTTAGACAGGGGAATATTGAGAGCTTGGGTAAAAACAGCATGGAGGTGGAGACTGCAACATGCAGTTACATGATGAAATACTCTGAGACAAATAGTTTGTTTTATCACTTCAGTATTATTGTTTAACTTTGATATCTAATTAGTGTAAATAACTAATAGCTGGAGTGGATCTAATAGTTAAATTAAATACAATTGAGCCTAAATTCCTTAGTGTAATGATTGATGATAAAAAAAAACAGGAAATCTCACAAAAACATACAAAACCATTTTGAAAGTTGCATTTCAGTAGTGAATAATAGTTCAAATTAACTCCATATTCCATACTTTTGATAGATTTTGTCTCAGTTGAATTACTGTGCAGAAGTATGAGGTAATATCCAATGACCAAAGAACAAAACTACAAAAACATTAATGCACCATCCTTAGCATCAATTGTTTCATAACTTACAAATCTGGTTCTTCTACAGATATGTAAAAAGCAAAAACAACCAACTTCCTGGTAGTATTCATAAACAGTTTTTGGGTTGGGTAGATGAGTGATTTTTAACCCAAGCTCGGGCCTCAAGCGCCACTTGGAGGTCTGAGAAAACTTTTACCTTTTCCACATGTGGGCCGTATATTTACACTGTTATTTATGACTGGAAGAGTTGTAATGTAATGTTAAAAAAGAAAGAAAAATCAGCTATTGATACAGAAAATGTCTCTTATGTTTGGACGTTCTTTTAAAAATGAAAAGTTTAAATAAATAAATTGTTCAATGAGATTTTGTGCTTTAAAGTGCTGATGACACGACCTTAACTTCAAGTAACTTTGCCATACAACAACACAGCAAGACAAAATAAGTAGTTCTGTGCAGTTAGAAGTTAATCAGACATGTATTTGCATAAATATCAGATGTTTAGGAGGCTCGGCTAAAGGCTAATAGCTTCTCAGTCGTGAAACGAGCCGCCATGTTGTGACGTCGGCGACGGTACAGAGTTGCGGTCCGCCCATTGACTTACATGTATAATCTTAGCCGTGGAAAACATGAAAGATGCTCCAGAACAACTAGATTGGAACTGGATTGTGTGGTGGGATCAACAGCCAGTTCAGAAAAGTGTGATAATGCTGAGGAATTTGGGGAAATCACATTTTACAAGCTAGAACCGGACGCAGATAGATACACTTGTGTAGCAGCTGCCTACAGTCTGTCTCCAGCCTCAGGTCCACTGGTTCCGCTAAAAGCCTGCAAGACCACACCGAGGGAACCAGAACTGTAAGGAACGACCGGAACAACAATAAACAGACAACAGACCCAAATAAGAGTTTGACATACACGAGAGCCAGGCGTGACAGAAATGAGGCACTCGTCCCTGTGTTAGCTCGCAGCTAACAGCAGCCGCAAGCTAGCCGCTGTAAATAATTAGCCTTAAAACAAATAAGAGGATAAAAACTTACATGATTCGTATTTGTGTGGATTACCGGTGGCTTAACGCCCGCACCGTGAAGGACGCCCACCCAGTGCCTCATCAAGCCGACTGCCTGGCGGCGTTGGGGGGAAATGCCATATTCAGCGCCATGGACTTGACGTCGGGATTTTATAACATCCCCATGCACGAGCAGGACAAGAAGTTTACGGCCTTCACTACACCAGTAGGCCTCCATGAGTTCAACCGGTTACCACAAGGCCTGTGTAACAGTCCCGCGAGCTTTATGCGCCTCATGATGAACATCTTTGGTGACCAAAACTTCTTGACTCTGCTGTGCTATCTTGACGATGTACTGGTCTTTGCCCCAAATGAAGAAGAAGCCATCAAAAGGCTGGGAATGGTCTTCAGTCGACTGAGAGAGCATGGGCTGAAGTTGGCCCCAAAGAAGTGTCACTTCCTTCGGCGGAGCGTTAAATTCTTGGGTCACATCGTTGATGAGAATGGGGTTGCCACCGACCCGGAGAAGGTGCAAGCTATTACCACTATAAGTGAAGTGGACCTGATGATGGAAGATGGGGTAACGCCCTCTGCAAAGAAAATCAAATCCTTCCTCGGTATGGTAATGTACTACCAGAGGTTCATTCAAAACTGCTCCAGCCTCGCAAAGCCTCTGTTCGCCCTGACCGCTGCTGCAACAGGCAGGGCCAACGCAAGACGTGCTACACACTTCAGGAAACTCAGCCCAAACGATTGGACTCAAGAACAAACCAATGCTTTCAACCAGCTGAAAGCCGCTCTGCTGGGTTCTGTGGTGCTAGCCCATCCGGACTTTAGCCGTCCTTTCCTCCTTTCAACAGACGCCTCATTGGATGGATTGGGCGCTGTACTCTCGCAAGTCCCCGAGGGAGGGAGCAAGGCACGCCCCATTGCTTTTGCGAGCAAATCCATGACTCGCGCACAGACCAAATACCCAGCCCACCGCTTGGAATTCCTCGCCCTCAAGTGGGCCATTTGTGATAAGTTCAGCCACTGGCTGAAGGGACATTCCTTTACTGTCTGGACGGACAACAACCCGCTAACACACATCCTCACAAAGCCGAAGCTGGATGCTTGTGAGCAGCGGTGGGTGGCGAAGTTGGCACCGTACAGCTTTGACATCCAGTACATCCCAGGCAGTAAAAATGTAATCGCCGATGCGCTGAGCAGACAGCCATTCATCAAGACGCGTGTCAGCGAGAGAATCGTGTCGGAGCCATATGGAGCCTTGCTCGAAGAAGCACAGCAAGTCCAGGATGATTCCATACAGAACGTCTTCCGGCTGAGTACAAACTGTCAAGAGGTGAAACAGTGTGAGTCCGAGGTGGGATGTCGGTCCATGAGCAGTGAAGAAGTAATGGCAGTCCTGGCCGGTCAAATGGAATGGGAGGAGGGGTCGAAGGGGAGAGTAATCTCTTGGTTAGCCCATGAAATGGAAAAGCTCATCCCGCCGGGTCAAAGTGCGTTACCTGTATTCTCTCTCCAAAGAGCTCCAAGACAAGCAACAGGAAGACGCTGTGCTAGTGAGAGTCATTCACTATGTGACACGTGGCAGGAGGCCGTCTAGAAGAGAGCGAGTTAACGAGCCTCTCAGAGTGCAGAAAACGCTAAAGCAATGGGACAAGCTGAAGATGTTGGACGGTGTCCTTTACAGAGTGCTGAAAGACTCGCTGACTGGGAAAAGGCGCCACCAGTATGTTGTTGCTGCATCATTAGTCAAGCAAGCTCTACAAGGGGTCCACGATGAGGCTGGGCACCAAGGACAGTACAGAACCCTGTACCTGGCAAAACAGAGGTTTTTTTGGGTCGACATGGAGAGGGATGTCCGAAATTATGTCAGGTCCTGCAAGAGGTGTGTGGTGAGCAAGACACCAGAACCAGAGGGTCGGGCTCCTCTCGAAAGTGTAAAGACTACAAGCCCGCTAGAATTGGTCTGTATCGACTTCTGGTCGGCTGAAGTTCCGGGAGGGAAGAACGTGGATGTTTTGGTCGCCACTGACCATTTCACCAAAATGGCTCACGCCTTTCCATGTCATGATCAGTCAGCCAAGCAAGTTGCTCGCCAGCTCTGGGACAGATACTTTTGTATCTACGGCTTCCCAGAGAGAATTCATTCCGACCAAGGAGCTAACTTCGAGAGCCAACTGATTCAAGAGTTGCTGCTGATTGCTGGTGTGAAAAAATCAAGGACGACGGCATATCACCCCATGGGGAACGGTATAGTCGAACGGTTCAACCGGACACTGGGAAGCATGATCAGAGCACTACCTCCAAGATCAAAACAGAAATGGCCCCAGATGTTACAGACGTTGACCTTCGCCTACAATTGCACAGCCCACGAGTCAACAGGCTATGCACCGTTCTACCTCATGTATGGGAGGATCCCTCGACTCCCAGTCGACGTGATGTTCCATAATGTGGAAAGGGACTGTGATGTCGCTGACTACAGCAAATACGTCCAGAAGTTGAGGGAGAACTTGAGGGAAGCATTATCATCTGCCCAAGTCAATGCTGTCACCAGCCAGAAACATCAGGCTGAGGTGTACAACAGGAGGGTCAAAGGTCATGACATTGTGGAAGGAGATCAAGTCCTGCTGGCCAATAAAGCTGAAAGAGGGAGCAGGAAGCTGGCGGACAGATGGGAGTCTACCCTGTATGTGGTGGTTGCAAGGGACCCAAAGTGCCACACCTACCGTATCAGGAACGCCACTAGCGGGCGTGAAAAGGTCGTTCATCGCAATCTCCTCCTGTGCGCAAACTTTTTGCCCCTTGAATTGGAATATGAGGACGAGCCATCATTCACTGAGTCAGCTGAGCTAAGCTGTGATGAAACATGGAATGAGGTGTCGGAAGTGGGGACGAGAAACAGCACAGGAGATCGGACAGCTGACTGGGTCCTGGGTAGTCTTTCTCCCTACCCTCCTTCAGAGTGTCCTGATGCAAATGAAGGAACTGAGGATGTTGGACAGGATGACAGTGTGAGCCAGAGGCCTATGAGTGTGTCCAGTGTAGTTGGTGGGGTGCTCAGTGACAACAAGCCCAGTGACAAGGCGAGCAGTGCAGTGTCTAGGATAAGAACAAGAGTGGGCAGGCTGGTGAAACCTGTTGATAGGTTAATACAGAACATGACCCAGAGGAAAATATGCTTGACCTCCGACTTTGCCAGGCCTTTGTCTGTGAAGTAAATGCCTTTGTCAGACCCTAGGTACGTAAAGATGTTTGTATTACTCAGACATTATAAAGTAGTGTTAGTTATTATACTTCTTATGTTGAAAGAAAGGTATATGTGATGTTACCTTGGTTCAGTCTCATACGAGGCGGTGTATAAGGCACCCCTTCTTGCAAGTGTATTCATAAGGGTTGCGCAGCCTTTGTGGGTCATTTTCTCAGTCAAGTGAGTAACTCTTTAGTTGCAGAAGTTTCATGTATGGGAGTACACTACTGGGTCTTTGCTATATTTTGGTGAAGTTCAGGGGGGAGCATGTAGCCAAGTCAAAAAGCTCTATTATTTTTGTTTATTTATTTTCCCTAAAATCTTTATTTTATCCTGTGAACTTCCCCAAAATAACTATCTGCCTGTAAAAAAGAAAGAGAGAGAAGAAAGGGTTCTATGGCGATTTTCTGTTGTGTCCCCTTTGTTTCCCTGGGGTATTGTTTTGGCGTTGCACCACCTAGCGCCAAAGAGCTGTATGAGCTCTGAACTGGTGAGTCACGATATGCACACTCTCCTTTGTCTTAATTATTTTTTTTCCTTTTCACCGGCCAAAACCGCAATGTACTGATGTATCCTGTGCTGTAACATTCTTAGGAACCTCCTGGTCGAGTTTATGTGGATTGATGACTTTAAACTGACTATTTAACCAAGTCATGCAGAGTGAGCTAACTTAGCATTATGCTAGCTGAAACGTTTTTCCCTTGGTTCCTCCTTTTCCATGGTGATGTCGGGAGGTCGTCCTCTGCGCGCTGTGGCTGTATTACGCCTGGACAGTCTCATATATTATGTGAAGCCTTATTGTGGTTATGTGAAATTAAATTTTATTTGTTTTTTTTGTAGAGTGTGAAGAGTTAAACTGTGGCTCGGTGTGTGTGACGCCTGTGTGTTCTTTTATTCTGAAGGTATGTTGATTCAGCTCGTGTTTTTTTTCAAAATATATATATTGTTCCACCATAAAAAAGAAAAGAGTTACCGTGGGTGAAATTATTTTTTTGCTTTTCACTGAGGGAAATATTTAATGCATTTTCATTGCATTTAGGATTTTGTTTTATAAAGTACCTCCTTCATATCAAATGTGATCCAGAATGAGCTATCCAGTATTGTGTAATATGCAGTAGCAGAAAAGAGCTGTATGAGCTCTGAACTGAGTGTGAAGAGTTAAACTGTGGCTCGGTGTGTGTGACGCCTGTGTGTTCTTTTATTCTGAAGATTAAAGCCCCATCGATACTCATCACCGGTGTGCGTCTCCCTTGTCCACTACAACACACAACGCAGAAATTCATCTGCTACA